>OZ026813.1:9669596-9745288 GCA_964023185.1 Macaria liturata | reverse complement strand
CACGCATGTGCGTGACGGTCCGCGGCGCGCCTCGCTCGCCCGACGACTGCTCGACCCATGCCAGCCTGTCTCCAGCACGAGCACCGCTCCGCCAGCGCGCTCAGCCCCCGCGGCGTATGCGAGTAGCGTGGCGGAGCGCGAGGGCGCTCGCACCGGGCGCTGACCATCAACCCTATGCATGAGCAAATAAATCTGAGTAATAAGCAGGCCGGTGCGTTATTGGGCGTATGATTCGCGCGCAGCGTCAGTGCGGGCGGGAGCTGCGCGGCGCGGCGGGCTGCGCGGCGCGGCAGTGCTGGCCAGGCCGCGGCGCGCGAGTGTCGCCCGAAGAGCCGTGCAGTGCAGTGCGTGACATGTGCAAGGGATGAGGGCCGCCATGTCCCGCGCCCGCCTCGCGCTGCTGGCGCTCGCCGCGCTGGCAGCCGCCGCCGCCAACCAGCTCGAGGACATACCCCACAACGAGTAAGCACACACTCACACACTACACCCTATTACAGAACAAACACTGCATCCAGAGGTTCTGCTGTAGTCACTGCGCTCGAGTTTTCTTTCAGCAATAGCATCATGAGTCATGATGCAATATTGACCCTGTGACCCTCATGACTCACAGTTACCGCTGCTAGGTCTCGATTCACGTTCGGACTAATAAAACTGCAGCTTTAATGGACATGGATTTTGCAAGAACATTACTACCGGCTACAATATGCCGCATTTAATTAATATTTGAAGTGATTTGCTTCTATTTTGTTGTAATATCGTTTGTATTATGAGGACCTTGTTGAGGCAAAATTACTCCCCCGATACGAGGCATATGCTTCTAATGGCACAGTGCACCGTTATGTGCCCTTAACATATAATATTAGTACGTAATTGTAACACAGTTTAGTTTCTTTTAGGAAAATATTTTCAATTTTGTTTTAATAATAAATTTTATTTTCCACTGAGTGGTAAAATTGTGTAATAGGCAGAAAAATAGTTAGGTACCTTAAGAGCCTCTAATCTTTACATATTATTATATACCTACAATTACACAAAAAAGAAGCTTCATTACAAACATAAAAAGTCACTTATTAGCAAAATGTAGTCCCGTAATGAGAAAAACTCGAATTGTGCGGATGAGACCGCAGAAAGTTAGGTAACTCAAAGGTTAGGTGAAAGCCTTTTTGTATGTACCTATGCATACCTATCATATAGATATAGGTGCTTCCAAAGCCGAGGAAGACCTACATATTCCACCGGATTAATGAAAATGAAACATGCTTCAAGCATAACATTGCTAAACTAAATTAGCTACGTAGCGAATGCTACGCCGTTTTTTTGTAGCGTTTGCTACGATAGATAAGATTCGTAGACTAGCTAAAGCAGAGTGATATGTATAATACATATCACGCATGTATTCAAGATTTCCATAGGTTTTTTTCGTTTCCCGTGAGCTGGTTTTAAATAAAAAATACTTTGAATTATATCAGGAAGTCTATTGAAATTAAAACTTAGATATTTCTATGTGCAACAGCATACCATTTTATTACATACATTATTTTATTAGAATGTAAAGTCTGCCCAACGATTCCGATTATAAATGTGGATTATTTATTAACTGGTGGACGCCCGCGGATGCCCTGCATTATTTCAGGATAAAAAGTACCCTATGACACTCCTAAGACCTTATACTACTTACATACCAAAAACCATCATGATCCGTTCAGCCGTTTTTGCGTGATGAGCGTTTAAATATACAAACAGGTAAACAGACAGAAATAGAAATTGTTGGAACATGTTCTGCTATCAATTCGAAGTATATCCAAGCATTTTTTTAAATATCTTTAATGTTCAGGCTTTTGACCCTCTTCAGCTTAATTATATTTATAGATTTTTTTAAAGGATGGAACGTGCTTCCCAGTAAGAACCGATTCACTCGATAGATAGATTACTCATCTTGCATAGATACGAGTAAACTTTAAACATCCATAAAATATTCAGATAAATAATGTTTTAACTAATTAGTTTTAGTTTGTTACTGGGATACCTAACAAAAGCAATTTTTTCCGTTTCTTGGTAAAAAGCCCTATAAAAGGAATCGAGCTTACTCAAATAAAAGCTTTGATGAAGTTGGAAACTTTCTGGATTACTAGGCTAACAGTTATTAGCTATATATTTGTTTCTTGGTAATTGTAATATTATGTTGCATGTATATTACTCATTAATTATATTATTATTTACCACCATTTCAATTATTTTTCACGGCTTTTCCGCCGTTTGTGGATTATATCTAATATCGGACTGGACCCAGTTATAACTGCACACAATAGAATATGTCCTAAATTAACACTTTAAGCTGGGTTCGATCCAGAACAAATAAAGTTTAGTATGCTTAGCTGCATGTCAATCATCATAATGATCCGTCATTCTTTGATTGCGTTGAAATGGACAAACAAATATACAGTTTAGCTTCAATGTGCGTGAGAAGCATGTAGGTTTTTTTTTGCGTGCACATTAGAGTATATTTGATTTGTTTTGAGTTACGCTGTAGATTTCATATTGGTTTGTAACTAATCAAGAACGGCGAGATTAGGTGTAGAGCATCTGGAATATAATTGAATGTTATTAGTAATGGAATTCGAGTATTTACTACTTTATTTCGACAGTATACTCTTGTCTGAAATTTCTGGAGAATATTTTCCTTTCTTATTAAAAGAGCAACGTACTGATATTGGGCTACCTTGTCCAAGAGTGCATATGCATGTGTATGCAGTCGACTTAATCTTTTTTTTTATGTGGGATATGTTAGCGTTTGACTACAGCCACACCAAACACAAAGCCCTACCCTACCCCACCAATAAATATCACCGCATTCGACTCCATCATAGGCACAGCTCATCAAAATCCGTTCTTCTCAATTTTCGTACATTAATCTCTTTATGTGCACCTGTTGCGAATTGGCGCCATTTTTATGAAGCCCCATTACACCGTGGCAACGTCTGCTTGGTGACACGCAACGAGATTTATTGTACGCTCAACTTAACTCTACAGTCGAGTGCATTCAAATGAAACAATATAAATAACTTAGTAACTACTTTCTTTGTAATTAGACAATTCTAAAATATAAATAAATGAGGCATCAACTATGCTCGATTAGAGTAGAAAGGTGTTCAGAGGCAGTGATACGCAGACCTGCTTGTTTTGCCTTTAAAAACATACTAATATGTATTGAGCATTTGGCTTTTGAGTCGTTACTAACATAGTGAAATACAGGTATACCAAAAAGTTTTTTAAAAAATACTGGGTGTAATAGGGACTTTGCAATAAAGCTATGGATTGGCCAAGTATCTTCTCCTACCTAGTTTTTAAGATGGAATTAAGTGATTTCATAGTTTGTATTTTTATATTTATTTTTTGTATTTTTATTTTATATTTATTATTATTTATTTATCGGGTCTGAATCTTTACATACTAGGTATATAATTATCTAGTAAATGGCTGAATTAAAAAAAACCTGAAATCTGAATTAGCTTTCTTATAACACCATTTATCTTCTTTATAAATAAAAATGAATTGTTGTTCGTTAGTCTGATTAAAACTCGAGAACGGCTGAACGGATTTATCTTATCTTAGCCTTGAAATGTTCGTGAAGATCTAGGCAAGGTTTAAAAGGGAAAAAAATATATATACAAAAGTTTAGGTCGCAGTACGAAGTCTGCCGGGACAGCTAGTTTTGAAATAAAAAACAACACATTTCTTCCCACATCGATACTTGGAATGCATTACATCGTGTTTGAAGCTGCCTCGGGAAGGTTTCACATCAGCAACCATCTTATTGACAGGCAATTACACCAACCTTGTGTTTGGGAACTCAGAACGTTCACAATTTTTACAATATAAACAGTTGCTAAAGGTTTTGATAGTGATAAGATATTATATGTAGTTTAGATATGGATGAATTTTATATTTTGTACTGTTTTTCATTAGTAAACTTCTTTTAGATTTCATAGACTGACTGAGGTGTACCTACGAAATACTATAATTAGTATATGGTCAATGCGACGCATCTTTTGATGGGAGACCTAATAGTGGCAAGTGTACTTGTTTCTAGGTAATTCCGAGTTTTGAATGACATGTAAATTTAAATATTCTCGTAATAATTTTTTTTTTTTTTCTCGTAATTGATCTCAAATGATACTATTATACATCCATACAATGTAAGTACATACAACTAAATATAATTAAATCTATTTACTTAAAACTTAGAAGTTTTAAAGTTTTTTTAAACATAAAAAGCTTGCACATTTTATTTAGCCAAAAATGTATCCTTGTTCTTCAATATTTACATAAGCAATAATCTCTAAGCATACCTACGCCATTAGCTCTCAAGTCCCATTGACAGTCGTTCGAGAACATTCGAGATGGATCAGGAGGTGATAAATGAACGATTCCTTTGATTATGCCTAATGGAGAACTCGCGGAGTTCTTGCAAAAGTCAATTTCCTGAAATCGAGTCGCAATTTCAGAGAATTTTACGATAGGTGGGGGCTTTGGATTATGTATACTAATATTATAAAGCTGAAGAGTTTGTTTGTTTGTTTGTTTGTTTGAACGCGCTAATCTAAGGAACTACTGGTGCGAATTAAAAAAATATTTTTGTGTTGAATAGACCATTTATCGAGGAAGGCTTTAGGCTATATAACATCACGCTGCAACTAATAGGAGCAAAGAAAGAATGGAAAATGTGGAAAAAACGGGGAAAATTATTCATCTTTAAGGGCTTCCGTTGCGTGCGCTGCGAAAACGGTTCAAGATATCAAAAAAATATGTATGAAAGAATTATTCCTTTTAAAATGATCTAACAAAATGTCTGCAACAGTATATGTCTATCTTTTAAGGTTAACTCACTAGAACCGTTTTTATGGTAATAACTATTCCACGCGGACGACGTCGCGCGCACCAGCTAGTAAAATATATTATTACATTATTTATATGGGAAAATCGGGTTTTTTATATGAATAAAACAATGTATGTAGTAATTTATTAATGCAGAATGTGCTAAAGACTGTTTACTGCTGTGTCAGGCAATTTAAATTAATCACGCAAAATATTGTACTCGTATACGGAAAGAAATCAAATTCTGATTACCAATCAAGTTTTCATCGTCCGAACTGGCAAACTGTGGAACTCCTTGCTGGAATATCTATTCCCGTCGAACTATAAAAAAATATCGATCGTCAAGTCGAGAGTAAATCGGTTTCTTCTAGGCAAGCGTGCTAGATCGTAGACTACAACGTTGCTTAACATCAACATGTAATAAAGCGTGAGCCTATCAAGCTTAAAAAAAGTTAAGAAATACGTAAGTTCAAGTACCATAAACGTAAATAAATATAATCGACAATAACTCAATTCTACCTTCATATTTTATTTTTACTCCGTCAAATATGCGTGAGTAAGAAATGTTTGTGCGTATCTTTCAGCTGAAAAGCCAAATATAGACAGTCTAAAATTAGACGATAATGAAGGCGTAGTAAAATATGCCCATGGTGGTGATTCCCGTGGGCGACTGTCTGACGTATAGCCATACTCAATGCGGGGTGTATATGGTATACATAAATATCTATTTACTAAGTGAAATCAAGATTTATACACATACAATGTACATACCTATATACCTAGTACCTACACCTATCTACCTACTTAGTATGTACATGCATATGCCTAGTACCAAGAGTTTATTAGAGTACAAATACTTCATATTTTGCGTATAGCTAGTATAGGTACATATACGTAGTTGTAGGTATGAAAAACCAGGATATAAACAAATGTACTGCTATGTTTTTGGTTGTTTCACAAGAAAACTAATATTGTCCAATTATCAACTAATCACTTCGATAATCACCTATACTTTCGACAGATTTATATCACGTGACACTAATTGCACCTGTCAACTCCAAAAACAATCAACATTAAACCTAATCCCACACACAATAAAGTTGACATCGGTTATTAGTCACGGATGATCCGGCATGCATAGTGCGTCTGAGGTGCAATATCCGGTATATTTGAACAGAATGCAGGTTGCCGCTGCATCCGGGACAAATTGCTGGGCAGGTGACAACTATTCAGGATCCTAGATATGTGGACTGTAGATGTATATCTGGCTTAATAATTTGTAGGAACACGTGATGATATAAAATTATGCAATTGCTTGTATAATTATATATGTATGTTACTTTATGTACATTGTTTTAAAATGAAATTAACACCCAAAATTAATGCTCACTATTTGGGTATTCACATTAAGTTTACTTCGTTCGTACAATTACTAAGGAAAGAGTCAAAAACAGCAAAAATAAGGCAATATTTTCTAAGTCATGAAAATCCTGTTATACTGATCAACGTTTAAATATGAACTACCTAAAAAATCAAACATCCACCCTGAATACTCTGAATCTCTATAACTTTACCAGCAATGTTATAATCCAACATATACATAACAAAGTATAACATATACCCAGCTACAAACCCAGGTGCAAACGGTAGAGAAGTCAAACTAAAATACACCGAACAAGTTTATTTATTAAACGGTCTGGTGGCGCCACCGGCGACTCGCTGAGTGAAAATTAATAGGGAAACTGCTTGGATGGTCCCGAGAGTCGCAGGGGAGTTAGTATGTAATAGCTATCCATTGCTAATACAATGCGGTCAAATCTGCACAGATAGCGGTTTGGGGTAGCCATTTAATATTTCTGTAGAGTATTTTTTTTACTTGCTGCAGTTTTATAATCTGTGTTTTTGATATAGTTTGAGTTGTTTTATATCAGTGAATTTTACACTTGCTGCAGTTTTGGTTTGCGTATCTTTATTTTTATATTGTTAAAGCTTTTTATTGGCGAAATCTTTGTTAAATATTTGTTTTTTTATTTCGTCTGAGTGTTTTAACAATTTACATAGGTACGTTGAAATTTCGGTTCGTGTGTAGTTCATGGGCATTTATTTAGGTACAGTGTGCTGATATAATATTGACTCATATGTAATGAAAACTCATGTATTTGAATACATTTCAGTTAAATAAAAAACTTCTCTCTTGAGTCGTATTCCTCATGACTGAGGGTCGTGACTCCCCCGCACAATTAATCCGCTAGGGGAGTTTTCTTGGGCAGATACATCGTGGTGGGCGCCCAGGTCCTTCCACGGAAGACACATGTCCTCGGATATTGTGGTCCTCAAACATGTCGGTTTCCTCACGATGTTTTCCTTCACCGTTAAGCGAGTGCAAATCCACACATAACTTGAAAATACAAGTCATTGGTGTAGGGCCGGATTCGAACCCGGGTGCGTCTGAATGAAAAGTACACACTGGAACCGCTACGCCACACTCGCTTAACTTAAATAAAAAACTTACTATACACGTAAACATTTATAAAATGTTAGTGATACCAATGTAATCGTAATATCGCTAGCATTGTATGTATAAATTTTAGTGATCATAAAAAAATAAAGAAAAAAGCTATTCATGTAAAGTTTTATTTCTCGCTACATTATGTACTAATAAAGTTTTACGTGTAAGTAGGAGGTAGAAAACATCCCACTTGTCAGTATATGTACAACGAAACCTCTATATGGCGGCAATTCCAAAATGACTATATAACATTTATTAGGCTCACATGGGTTCAGCTAAATGTCAGATGTCGCCTACTCCACCGTATAGTTAATCACATCCACACATTAAGTAATCAAATCCCACGGGATAAAAGACCGGAAATATTTTACCTAGGTTGTATTTTAGTAATTAAAAAGAATTTACAAATTACTACGAGAAACTTAAAGATCTTAAAATTTTAAAGATTGACAAATATGTTAATTGGTTTCTCATTTACTTTATTTTTAATTTAATTTGTGTCTCATTTATCTCTATAATAATCAGACGCTGACGTATGAGATATTTATTATTTAAATACTTAATCCCGTTTGGAATTATTTTACTAGCTAATTATGATAGCCTGCACCTATATCATGATTAGGCCATAAACAACAGAAACAGACCTATCACAGTTATAATGAAACTAGCTACATAGACGGAGTTATGATCAGTTTCGTTGTAAATATTTGCAAGCAGGCGGCGCGAGGCGCACATGTCAAAGGCGCCGGCTTCGGTATTGATCTAGCGGGCCGGTGTGGTGTCACAGCCACTGTGGAGAACAGAGACCTGGCTTTATACGGTTTTATATATTCTTTTATGTATGTCATATTTCAGAGGTATTCATTTTGTAAATATAGCTCAATGACTGATATACCCTATTTTAGCGGTGAATGTTCTAGAACAGTTGCTACATGTGAGGACTCATCAGTAACTTGTCCGTAGGAAATACGTTCGCCGTAGCCGAAATCGGCTTGGAAAAGCATCATCATCATCATTGCTACTATGTATAAAGTTTATGTCATTTTAAACAAACCGACAAAAAAGGGATACGGTACAAGCTTGACGTATTTCTGAATCTATAAATTGAATTAAAAAAAGAAATAATATTCCTTAATATTCAACACTTATCTAGCCCCAAAAATAGTGGTTTTAGCTATAACTAGCTGTGTCCGCGGCTTCGTCCGCGTGGAATAGTTATTTTGGGCATCATATTTATTTTTGCAAACAACCTCTTTGGCTTTATAAATTATAGCTGTTACCCACGACTTAAACCGTTTTCGCAGTGCACGCAACGGAAGCCCTCAAAAATGAATAATTTTCCCCGTTTTTTTCCACATTTTCCATTGTTTCTTCGCTCCTATTAGTTGCAGCGTGATGTTATATAGCCTAAAGCCTTCCTCGATATATGGTCTAAACAACCCAAAAATAATTTTTCAATTCGCATTAGTAGTTCCTGAGATTAGCGCGTTCAAACAAACAAACAAACAAACTCTTCAGATTTATAAGATTAGTATAGATTTAACTAAATTCAATAAAAAAGTTGAGACAAAGCCGCATAAGAAAAAAGCATTATAATTCCCAAATTTCAATGTTTTTATTAATTTGTATGTTTTTATTAAAAATATATATATGATCACTAAACCGTCAGTCACACAGTACGGTATACTGTTTGAACTAAATATCTCTGATGCGAGAGGTTAAATATTTGCTATTAATTTGTAGCTGGTACTATTACGATATTGAGTACGTAGTATATAGGCCATAGAAGCAACCTAAGTATTACAATCTAAACGATTGCGGGATCGAGTCTAGCCTTATATCATTAACAGAAAATATTATTTGTGTAAATGTGTATCAATATTACTATGGAATTCAATGCAGTCAGGGTTATAGATCCACCTACGAAAAATGATATAAAATTACATTAGGTAATTATGGGTTTTCCAAAGATTTTCTAAGCGTTTTTATAGTAGTTAGATTGACCAAATTCTTTAAGAATTATTATTGTAATTAAATGTGGTATTAGTTTTGATACTTAAAATGTATTGTAGCTTCCTTCTTGTTGAGAATAGACCCTTTCATTTAAAATAGAGATGTACCTAATATTGCACAATTGAAAAAGTTCTCGCAGATCTAAAACTTCCGTTATTACGTAACTCGGTCTTACTGTTCGTATTGTACTAACTTACCTAGATAGTGGTGCAAGATAGTCGATCAATAGTAAAGTAGATTCTATTTAGTATGCAAATCAATACATATAGTAAATCATATTTTAGTTTTAGAAGTTGTTTAAGTTTTTTATTCTATTGTTAGTATTTAGTTTTTTAAATTAGTTTTTAACAAAATGTAAGTTTAATGGATAAAAAGTATATGAGCAGTTATTAATTTAATATGTTTAGTAAATCAATAGATATAATAAATTTCTTCAAATTTTAAGTGTATTACAATCAAATTTTGAGTAAGAAATTTAAAAGTTAAAATATGCAAGACACATTTCTTATGTTAAAATGGACTCTTCAGTGAATCATGATTTTATATTGAAATAAGCAATTTTCTAATATCAAAAGTTATAATCACAAATATATACCTGCTATTAACAAACACAAACATAAAATCTGTTCACACATACATTACAAAATTCTCATAACTTGATCACTAAGTACAGTACGTACTCCAGTATTCAAAGCTCGAGTACTGTGTAGGTAGATATACCACCGGCGGGGCTCGGGCGGGCGGGTAGCGGTAGTACTACGTTGGGCGGGCGGCGGGCGGCGGGCGGTAGGGCGGGCGGTTACGTAAGGACGCGTCTGATGCCCTGTCTGCCACCGGCCCACGCTGATTAAAACCGTTAGTGGATGCACTTGAGATGTCTTAGCATTACTTATACAGTAAGTGGGATTAGGTACAAGTAGCTGCAATAACTGAGTTGTAGTTTACATATAAAACGTAGAAACACGTGAAACTGTTGTGATAAGATAAAGCCTCAAAATATGAAATGTGATAATATTTTGCAAAGTTACTCGGTGGATAACGTGACCAGGTTAATAAAAGAGATTTTATTTTATAGTGTAAAAATTATGTTGAATTGATTTCCATTTGAGAGAAGGTAACTTTAATGTCAAATTTTAAGTCACCTTAAGGACCTCTGGAATTACTTAACGATTGTTGTACAGTGATAAACAGCTGTGACCTATAATTCAAGAAAAGGTGTTTTTTTTAAATGTTTGTTACTTCATTACATTACAGCCATGGTTTAAAGGCTGTACATAAATTAAAATGACACAGTGGTCCAAGACTAGTGTCGTATTAAACACGGTCAGCATAAGTTTCTTTTAAGCCGGGATTAATTTAAATTTAACTGTAAAATACAAATCACATATAAAGTAAATTATAACCAATACATTGATTTATTTATGGTTATTTCTTCTTGATAAAAAAATGCTTACTCGTTGCGGTTAGTAAATTAAACCGAGTTTATAATGGAAAACGCATGAAGCTCAGGTGGGAGTTAAATAAATCCGTTTAGCGGTGAGGGAGGAAACCCCGCGGGAATGCTACTGGTGGTTACTGTGTGTCAGGTATTACGGACTAGGTCATATTTAAAAATAATTTTGTATGGTCTTTGATAAGTATAATAAGGTAGTCGTGACTCACGGAAGAACCCTGGCTACTGCAACACAGGGAGTCCTACAGCAGTAGTCAGGACACACAAAGTTAATATTCTGTGCAGCCTAAATTAAATTGTATAAATGTAAATTGTAAATAGCAACATTGCATTATGACATACAATAATATAATTAGAATACTGTGTGATCATGAAATGTGTGTAAATCAAAATAAATGATTATTATGATTATTATTACTCATTCCTTCGCTGAAATTTGTTTATGACTTAATAAACACATGAGATGACACTTTTTACCTTTAGGTCTGTACAAAATGCCTACAGGCAAAGAGATAGTGTCATTTACATTTAAGTGACGCGGCGGCGCTGCGTGTTTAAATAATAAAGAAATATGCTTTATCATCGATAAACAAGTTTCATATTATGCTATATCAGCGATTCAGCATGTATAAATTCTTTTATTTTTAATCTAAAAGAAAAGAAAAGTATATCCAACGTCGCAACATCTGTAATAGAGCGTGTAGGGATGCACAGCGCCGACATATTTATAAATCTGTACAAGAGGAAGATCCGGCTAAAGTCTGGAGATTCCTTCGATCTTTGGGAGTTGGTAAATCGCGTCAAGATTCTTTCCCTAGTAATTTTAACATTCATAAGTTAAATGAACATTTTTCTTCTTCGTCTAAATTTGATGGACCTATTAAAGCCACTACATTGCAATATCTTTCTACCGTTGATCCTCCCGACAATCCCACCTTTAATTTTATTCAATTCGCTGCTTGTGATGTTAAGAAGTGTATCCTATCAATAACATCCAATGCTGTAGGTAGTGACAGTGTCAGTAGAAGGATGATCATACCCATTCTAGATGAAATCCTTCCCATCATTCTCCATTTACTAAATTTTTCAATCTCCTCTGCATCATTTCCTAGTGTATGGAAAAATGCGCAAGTTACTCCTCTTCCTAAAAAACCTAATCCTACTTCTTTTTCTGAGTTCCGTCCTATATCTATTCTTCCTTTCCTTTCTAAGATCTTAGAAAAACTTGTTTGTCAGCAGCTTTCATCATACCTAACCAAATATTCCCTCTTAAATCCTTTCCAGTCTGGTTTTCGAACTGGTCACAGTACTGTAACTGCGTTAACGAAAATCACTGACGATATCAGATCTGGTTTGAGTAAATGTCATCTAACTGTACTGTCATTGCTTGATTTTAGTAATGCCTTTAATAATGTGGACTTTGATGTCTTGCTTGGAATACTACGCTCTCTTAACATATCTCCAACTGCAATTGATTGGTTCTATAGTTACCTGTTTGGGCGCCGGCAGCGTATTCGCATTGATGATACTTTTTCATCTTGGTGTGATATCTCTGCTGGTGTGCCACAGGGCGGCGTGCTTTCTCCGCTCCTTTTTGCTATCTTTATTAACTCTATCTCTTCTCTTCTCTTTTCTTCCTATCACCTCTATGCAGATGATTTGCAAATATACACACAGGCCCCTCTGACTGACTTACATGATGCTATCTCTTCGACTAATTCAGATCTTCAGCGGATTCGGGATTGGAGTATATCATATGGACTGACGATTAATCCTGAGAAAACCCAATGTATTATAATTGGTAGCTCTCGTATGATTTCTTTGATAGACTGGTTCCGCTTGCCACAGGTACTTTTTGATGGAGTACCAATTAAATTCAGTGAAACGGTCAAAAACCTTGGCATTATTTTTGATAGACAGTTTTCATGGGGTCCTCAGATAGCTGAAGTCAGCCGAAAGATATTTGCTTCCTCGGCTTCTATTAGACGTCTTCGAAATTTCTTGCCGATTACTACCAAAACTGCGCTTGTACAATCACTTCTATCGCCAATATTAGATTACGCGGACGCATGCTACCTGGATTTGACTGAAGAGCAGCTCGATAAGCTCGAGAGACTTCAAAATTTTGGCATCCGTTTCATATATGGTCTGCGTAAGTACGACCATGTCTCGGAGTTCCGTCAAAAGTTGAAGTGGTTGCCCATTCGTCTTCGTCGCAATTCGCATATCCTGTCCCTTCTTTACAAAGTCCTATTCATTCCCTCAACTCCTATTTACTTGAAAGAACGTTTCCAATTTGTTACCGCTTCTCACTCCAGCTCCTTGCGCACGTCCCGGACCCTTATATTAGAGACTCCTTCTACTTCTGAATTTTCCAACCTTCTTTACTCTCAATCCTTTACCATCCAAGCCATCCTCTTGTGGAACACGTTGCCCCTGCCCATCAGGCAGGCCAAGTCGCTGAGTATATTCCAAAAGTTAGTGTATCACCATTATTTGTCATTGTTGTAGCATTAATTTATGTAGTTTACTTATATAAAAATAGTAGCTTATTTCCTAAATGTTTTGTGTAATATGTATGAAATATGTATGTATTGTATTTATTTATGTATATTATGAGTATGTATTGGTCTTTTAACTAATGTTTGTATCTAATTATATTTTTTAGTACACCGCCTGTTTATAATTCTTAGTAATGTCCATCCAAAAGGTTGCCTGGAAGAAATCGCCTAAGGCGATAAGGCCGCCCAATGTGCATCACTTTAATATATTTAAGTGTATTTCCTGTTTTGTTATTTCTATGTTTTATGGTGTACATTAAAGATATATTCTATTCTATTCTATTCTATCTGCGTTTTGTATCAATTTATTATATGTGTATCTATTTATGTAGCCATATGATTATAATAACAACTTATTAAATTAATTTATTTGGTGCAAGCTAAATCAATTTTACAACGATTCGTGTCAAATTGTAACCCCTAAGCTTGGTTAAACCGATTACAGTAACCCGATACTTTGAGCGGTGTTAAAAGAGATTGCTCACTTTTACTCATTAAAATTGGAAATAAGTTAAAAGTTCGCTACAGTTTATAGCTTGTGGTTTTGGTTTGTTATTTTTTATAGTTTTTTTAAAGAGCTGGTTGACCTCGCAAACTTTTTTTTTACGTGGGATAGGTTTACGTTTGACTTCAGTCTGCCTGATGTTAAGCATTGCTGCAATCTAGTGTGTATCACGCTTACCTAGAAGATACCTATTAACTCGTTATTTAAACTAACGTGCAATAAAATCATTAGATATCTAGAAGTGGCTTCAGCCCCAGTTATACGTCGAATATGGAATTTTAATACTTCAATTACAGCATCTTGAAAACAAGCTTGCAAAATAAAACATGAAATAGGTATTTCAAACCATAAACAAAAATACATCACGCCCTTAGCGGCCCACACCTTAAATAAAACTAATACACAATTTACAATTAATATAAAAACGCATTATACCGTCTACTTATAACCATGTAACATCTTTAAGCCCGTCTGCCCGAATTCCGTTCCCAGACTTAAAATAACTGGGAGCCTAAAGACAATAACTTCGTAGACATAACGGATTTATGAAGCCATTTTCTCGAACATTCCATTTTGCTGGCATCCGCTCCTTGTAGACGAGTAGTGGGTATTCTCGGCTCGATCTATCAAGGATTATGAGAAAATGCATTTTCTGTATTTTTCACCAAATATTTCCTAGTAAATAGGTTCATCATTTTACATTGCAGATGTGATTGTACGCTATTTTGTTTTTAGCTAAGTATTTGTAAAGAATACTAAAAACAAAATATTTGCATTCTTTGTAAAGAATACTAAAAACAAAATATTTGCATTCTAAATTTGTAATTATTGCACGTTTTCTTATTCTCTTTTGTTCTGAGAATATCAAAATAAATTCTTCTTTAGAATATATATTTTTTGTTTAAAAAGGTTATAGCCTCTTTGCTTTCCAATTGCACCTCAAACAATATCCTCCTCGAGTCCCGTCAAGAATACGGCCCTGTCAAAACGGGCGGCACCTGACGTCCGAGCGACCATTTTAAATAATTTTAAATTCGGAACTGGTGGCGATGACTGCCGAACTTGGGCCAACAATGGCCGCGAAACATTCCCTGATTGCTAATGAGCACATTGTGGGCCAACTTCGGGACGGGACAAGGAAACCCGCCGGCAGAACTTTGCCCAAAAATTCGCCCGAGCGTTTCGACACCGTTATATTTTCCTTATTTTCAGCGTATTTATGTGCTCGTTTTGACATTTTTATGGAGGTATTTATTTATTATGAAAACAAATTAAGTATAGTTTATCTAATCTAAATTTAATGTTTTTTTGTTAATTTTAAAACTTACTTATTTCTCATAAATAATAAAAAAATGCATCAAACAAAGGTATTAATTTTGCTCATACGTTAAATCAAAATAAAGCTAAAACATACATAGAAACAGATAATGTTATTGTTAGAAACACATTAAACGTGCAAGAAAGTTTTCTTATAGACTTTGTTATCTTTATAGTTGATATTTCTACATTTATTTTTTACTATTTTCTTCATCCTCCGTTCAAAGCTGTTACAGCTGAGAAGCCAGCCTATCAATACTAACTATTATGTTAGGTATAACTAAGGTATAGCAGATAATCCGTATTCTTCGAGGCGCTGCTAGAACCAGCGATAGTACTTTATTTTTAATATGTAAAAGTTTATTATTTTAATTTAGTTTCTATACCCAGCTCATCTTCACATGGATATACATGAATATGGAATGATTTATTTACCTAAACAATTAATCATAACTTCATTAACATTATGTTAAAAAATAACATTCTTTTTGTAGTGGCAATATTTTAATCTGATGATTTCAACGTAATCGTCACCTACCTATAGTAAACACCCCGGAAGGCGCCGCCAGGCGGGCGAGAATATATTTTCAATGGCGGCAGTTATCAAACACGCAGTTAATTACAGAGCAACGCTTCTACAGTACAACACAATAATTAAATAAAAATACACAATGATTATCTGATTCTCTGTATTGACGCATGTGCCGAGGGAACCGTGTATTGTGAATGAACTACGGTTTCTTTCAGGCGTGATATAAAAAAAAATACAGTTAGCCAAGCGTAAGCTTATTTAGACTCTGGTGTTGCTATTTTTAGGCCCGAAAGGCCTCTTATAATATTATTTTAATGAAAACTGCTGTGCTATAGACCAGCTAGTTTCTAAAAGTTTGACGCATCATCCAAACCACGGCTAACAAAGTACCGCAAACAATATAAGTATAAAAATCTAATTATTTATTAACAAGAATTAGAGAAAAAAAATACCTTTATTTCTATCACGTTAATTCACACTACTTATTTCTATCATTTAAAATTAAAAACAAGTAATTACCTAATACTTAATACGTAATTGTGAGGCAACATTTTTAAATTCTTAAGTAATAATCACAATGCAGTACCTACAAGGAGTTATTTCTTCACATAGAATTCCTCAGTTGCAGTCAGCTAAGAACATTAAAAGCCTTCGCACGGAATTTTACTCCGCCTTCATACGTCGACGAAAGCAATTTAGATTTTCATTTTTAAATTTTCTATTTTTGTATCATACAGGGGTAACTTAAGGTTGTAGCTAATCATTATTAGCAATATTTTATAAATACCTTGTTAATTATTTTTGCGACTCAGCGAACATTTAAGGTACTGCAGTCATATTCTGACGATGAAAATACACATAGACATACTACACTTTTAAGTAAAATATCTTTAATTGAAATATCCACAAGTGATAAGTGATAATTTTGAGTAAATCTAATTTAAAAAATCGGAAAAGAAACACCGATTGATCTTCTTTGAGAGTTGCACTTTTTACTTAAAAAATATATCATTTTCTTCATTCCATACAATCAAAACATAAAATTGTCATTGTTTAACAGTAACTCTGTATAAATCGTAGTACAAAAAGACATTTATATCACAAAATAAGGCACCAGCGGAGTGAAAAATCCTTAACTTGGCGCCCAATCACATCTGCTTCCGGAAGTATTATGTATGATAAATGCCTCGAATGAAATTTGGGGTGTGACACCATTTTGTTCGTGTCACATTTTAAAACGGGGCTCACTTGTATTGTGGGGTTATATCTTTTTGTATGAAGTTGTAAAGGCTTGGATGATGTAATTCACGAATTTCAGAATCAGTTGGATGCAGATTACAGAACTATAAATCGGCTTTGATTAGCTGTCTTTAAAAAAAAATGATTTGATTTATGATACCAATTGTACGTTTTAAGAATTTAAGAGAGCTTAATTTAATAAGCAGTACTTACATTATTTCCTTTACTTTGTTTCAGAGTGAAAAACTGGGCGTTAAAATTCGGCGTCGACCTGTGGGAGTTCGGGCGGCATTTTACCAAAATGAATCAAATACAGAACGTAAGTATTTGTAATATTCATATCATCACATATTTTATTCATCAAAAGATCCTAAATACAGCCGCGTTTGATGTAAGGAGACCGCATATTTACTTACTTTTATCAAAGGACCAAAATATACGCGCGCAGTTTAGCGTAAGTAACAAGATTTATTCTGTTTGAGAAACGCCTACAATCAGGTATATTTTATGTGAATCCGATAGGTATAATTTGAGGATTGTTAATATGTTGCAAACACATAAATATGTACGTATTAAAATATTGGGTATTCACTGTATTTGGTGGAGAAAAATAAGGAAAAGCTTCGGATCGAAACTGATCGGTCGCATCTTTATACTATCAATTTGATGTAAAGCAGACTAACACAAACCTCTATTTATTACCAGTTACAATAAAATATGCTAATACGTTATGTAATTCTACAGAAAATAAATATAACAAATATAGTTAATCTCATGACGAACTAGTGATAGACAAACCAACACCAACAACATAGTTATACCATTTTTAGTTGTACCTTTCCATCCAACGTTTGCTTTTTGAAATATGCACAATTCTCGAAAAATCGCAGTTGTTTCTTCCTCTGTTTTCTTTGCTAAACGCACATTTTTGATGCTCGAATGTCCGCAAAAAGAAGCTCACGAGTTGCTCTGGAAGTTGGCGCGAAAGCACAACTAACTAGCTCTGGTCGAACGCGCTCGCACAAAAACGGAGAGTCCACACACCCCCCGCCTCCCCTACCATCCCCTTCGATCCCCTACCTCCCCTTATATTACTATTCAGACGTAGAACCGACAGTACACTGGCTATCTTTATTTTAAAAGCTAGAATTGAAATGACTTCCGTCTATTTGAAGGCGTCTTTTTTGAAACAACTTATCGATTTAATATTTGCTTTTAACTGTGCTCTCAAATAGTTATTGTAAGTCAAATCGTTAATTATCTTGCAAAAATTGATTAGGCTAATTAAGATATTAATTAGTTACTTTGGAAAAAAAACTTATGGTAAATAAATAAATAAATAAAAAAGATACTAAAGATATTTTTCTCGTAACAAACTCGTAGCAATTTGCTACGAAATACAGGCGTAGCACCTTAGGATTTAATAATTCCTACTGATTCATAGAAATCTGGACGATTTCTTGTGTTATTTTTTTTTTTTCATATTTAGACTCTAATCTTTTTAAAATTTGTAGCTTGTGTTATCTAATTCCAGTTATGTAAATTAACATCTAAAATATGTAGTTCAACCAAAAGTTATAATGATTTTATTAATTGTGCCGTGAATATCATATAACCTAACCAACAGCTTAGACTACAGTGGGGCTTAACATCAGGCAGGCTATAGTCAAACGTAAGCCTATTTTGTGTTAAAAAAACCTAGCCAAAACTTTGCAGCTGTTTTTATACAGCTATTAAGTGAAAGTGCTAAGAGAAATACTAAATATTTTAGTACAAGAAGACATCTGACAATAATTCTCGCCCAGACACATTGCCATGTTAATTTTATTTCAGTACCCAGTATATACCTTTATGGTCGGCTTTAAAAGTAATATGTAACATCTGGCCTCTTTTATGTTCTCGTCAACATAGATCAAGTGAGTACAAATTATTTTAAAATAAAAAAATAAATAAATATTCCGGGACATTGCACACAGCGCCATCTAGAAGACAATAGAATACATATTTGGTTAGAAATGCTAAGAGCTTTCATTTAGGGGTATAATCACTACACATGTACATATGTACATAATATAGCGTACGTTTAAAAAAAAGTATGAATGACTGCGCAACTTATCTAATTAAAATCTAAGCTGGACATTCTAATTCTGATCTCTTGTCTGATTTTAATATTACAGATTCTTATAATTAATTCTGATGAGATGATCATCCAGAACATCGCGCAGTACGGTTCCTCACCGACATATCTAAACTATTTCTATTCATCGCTTTTCCTTCATTAAGATACCCTTCTTGAAACAACTTTATGTACCCAACTAAGAACAAAAGCTATCCAGTATTTATAACTAGGCTAGATTATTCCGCCGCGGTACAAATACAATCTAAATTCCCCGGGCGTGGCGCTACCAATATAATGTTTCCTAACACAAACTTGGCCATCTCAACTTATTCAATATTAGCACGCGTGTCGATCCAAGTAGGTGAGACACACTGAGAGATAGGGTGAAACTGAAATGTATAGCGAAATCACTGTACTAAAGTTCCCGTAAGACATGATTAAATTAAGGTAGGTACTTATCTTATCTTTATCTTTATTACATTTCCACAATACCAATCAAAAGTTACATGACTAGACAAACGCAGACTCGGTTCAATACAAATTTCCTTTTAAATCAAAGTCTTAATTTTCCCATGTTTTCAGTTTAGCAGCCGCAACCATGGTATATGTATATACCGGCTATCACTTAAACACAAATTAAATTGTGAGCTTATTTTTGACGTAAGTGAAGTAGGTGATTACCCCGTTCTTGCCGGTAAGAAGGGACAACGTGGTAAGTTTTAGTCGGTAGTTGAGTCGCATTAGCTCTGAGCCCGACATACCAAAATTTTATTACATTATTGTACCGAAGTTTGGCATTAAAATACTAAGATCTTAAACACATATAATTCTATTAGTTCTGACTAAACGTACATAGTCCACATGTCTAGGCTATTCATGTACTAAACAAAGATAAAAGCAGGTAGCGCGACCACAAAATTCAATCTGATAAAAGCTAACACACACTCTCTAGGCTCCAAAATTAAAGGTATCTGAAGATGGCGACCCATTTATGTAGGTAGGTATTCACGTATTACCTAACGTTAGGTAAAGCTACAAAGCTATACATACCTACAGTAAAGAATGTAGTTTATTGACGTAGCCGGTCATCAGATCAGGAACTAATCTAGTAAGCAACGCATACATTGTTCACACTTATTTTACTCAGCGATTTAGTTATTTTTTTCCTTTAAGGTCTTTTACAGTTAGTTTTCACTACATAGTATAAAGCAAAGTCGCTTTCCGCATCTATCCCTATGTCTGTATGTTTGCTCAGATATTTAAAACTGTACAACGGATTTTGATGCAGGGTTGTTAATAAATAGAGTGATTCAAGAAGAAGGCTTATAAATATGTACAATAACGCGTGCGAAGTCACGGTCAAATGGTAGTAATAAAATAAAACGCAATACCAAGAATATACTAGATTTTTTTCCTATCCACAATGTCACTGCTATCGACCAAACACTATTTATTTATATGGTGTTTCCAGTAGCCTAAAAAACAAAAAGTCTTATTAAATCTCAAGTTCACTTTTTACTTTATTGTTTTTCTTGTCTACACATTTAGTTACCTAGATAATATTTAATCTATAGTTTGACGTCCCTTTCTCATAATTTCAATATCTTCAATACATATTTGAAGTTGAATGCCAAAGCCAATCAGTAGACGTTGACCTCAAACCTCGGCGTAGACAGTTCACCTTGACTCCGCCGCTCCCCGCCAGATTCTCTGTATCTAATCTCATTTAAATTAATACCCTAGGTATGTTACTTAGGTTTTTGTCTACAGGCAAGACAATATAGACGTGCTCTTGGGAATTCATGGTGAAAATGAAAGAAAAATGTCTTCAAAATTCATTTCTAGTAGCGCCCAGTAACGTAACGTTTATTTGGGATAAAATGTCCCCTTTGTTGGTATTCTTAGTCTAATCTATCTACAGGCTAAATAAAAATCAAATCAGTTTAGCGTTTAGTGTTTCGTTTTGTACGAGTATTTATGTTATTTTATACCGCTTACATGGTATAAAATAACATAAATACTCGTACCTAAATACTTACATCAAATAAGGTTGGTTAAGTTTTATATTACAATTTTGTCACAATAAAGCATTTTATCTACCGATTTACATAGATACGAACTGCAGGCTTGTGCTTATATAACATTAGTGTGATTACAAAGACTGAAGAAGAAAACCCTACCAAACAATCCTCTTTAATCGCTTCTATGAGTCAGTTATTCAAATTTTTTACCCAATTAGAGCGTCCATTGTAAAAAATTTCCCATTAAAGCATTCACATGAAGTAGGTATGTCTGTTGTCACCGCTTTCATTCAATATAGCCATAAAACAACGTGACGAGCGATGGTCAGCTACGAACATAGACAATATGACATAGACACCTACATAAACAAAGGTGGCGGTGCGGTGGAGAAACAAAAAAAAATTACACGTTAAATTGTAGGTCCCGGCTGGTTGTCTAGTACGGCAGTCGTTAACCCATGTCAGAGGCCCTTAGGGCGGATTGATAAACTCTCGACACCAGAGTTGGCCACTCTCATTCGATAAGAAGAAGATTTAGGTCTAGAAGCAACAGATATATATAAAATGCGTACGAAACTGTTGTTGTTACTAACTCAACCCGTTCTGTAAACTCTGTCTCTTGCGTAGACAAATCAGAATCCAGTCCTATCACGTAAAAAAAATGAGTTTTTTTTCTGCATATTATTATTGATTTTTCCGCAACAATTACTTGCCTTTCGTAATAATGTCGTTGTCGAGGGGTGAGTTGGAAATTAGGTTAAACTCTGCGGAAACTGAGGCGGGGTGAAACACCCCCGGATTACATGCACAATGTATCATATTATATATGATTATATAAATACAGGCTTTTAGAAATTGGACGCCCTTGTCCGCTCTTGTTTGGGGATGCTTTTAAAATTGGTAAGTGGATTGGGTTTCATTGTTGATTGCTTTGGAAGTCACTATTTCACATGTTTATGATTGGTATGATAACTCGTTTATTATACTTATTTAGATTAATTGAAAGCGCTAGTGTAGCGTGAAGTTTACAAAATATTCCACTAAAAACAGCTGCTAGAATTGTTAGTGTTTCCTAAGCTCTGAAATATCCAATGTAAAAAAATATATGTAGTATACTGGTAAAAATAGATCCATACCATGGTATTTAGCTAATTAAGTAATTTAGTTATTATTATTATATAGAGATTTCATTTTGTTTAAAAATAAATATATCACAATGATCGAATCACCTTAATAACAAATGACAATCAACTCGCGTTCCTGACATCAAGTATGCCATTGAAGTAGACCTTAAAACATCTACTTTTACAAACAAAACCATCATCCATTGAATCCACAATCACGTCAGATCCTACCTCGCCCCAGTTCCTCCGACGGCGGTCATCTGAACAGGGAGAATCTGAATGAAATTAGGTTAAACTCGAAACGACGCGCCGCGCCGCGGGCGGCGCTTTTAGTTCAAAACAACGGCGTTGTAAGCTAATGACTCGTCACTATAGAAAAAAAACTCAAATAGGTACATATTTGTAACATACTCGTAAACACACATGATTGGTCAGATATAAATATCACTAGAGCAACAGTACAGTAATAATTTAGTAACTGGATCAGGTAGATTTATAGCCAAGTACATGTATACATTTGCTGAATATAAATTTGTTAAGCCTGTTCAATTTCGGTGCAGGCATGTATTTTATTTCGGCCGTAGTTAATCCAATATGCTATCAAGCATTTTTTGTGTCCTAAGTATAGTGACTGGTCCGCTCTGAGATACTTAAAATAAGCTTATAGGCTTATACAGACTGGATATTTAGTTAGGCGTCTCTGTGTTCCATGGTCTATGTTTAGACAGTTACACTTTCTCGTAAACTTGTAAAGGTTACTCATACACATGTTTCTAACGTAAGAGAAGGGTAAGCAACTTGGGAATCGTGTTATGTTAATTTCACTGGGCTTAACTCTTTAGTACAACAATCTTGAAAGGATACAGATAGAGAAGTTCGTTTGGGAACTAAGTAGCTTATTTGAGTAGTGTATTCGTTCGCGATCAACGAAGTTAGTTAATTCTCGTCACTTATATCATTTGATAATACTTTATATTTATAATTTTAGGATTTATCGTTTTAGTTCTTAGCCGTTAGAAACTTAAAACAATATAGACACCCCCATCTTATTTGAGACCATGTTTTCTTGAAACAACTGTGTGTATGTTTATATCAAGTGGTAACCAAAACTCGATCATTTAGTTATTTCCAAGTAAGAAACCTAAAATAAGGAATCATAATAATTTCGTTACAAAATCCGTAATTCGAGTGATTTTCCTATAAATTATTGCTCCGTATTTGCCATAAAAATCCAAATTGACACGATATTTCTACTAAAATTTTCAAAGAGCATTTTCTTAAGTGCAACCACCGCTTTAAAAATAGAGCTGATAAACAAGACGATTGTTCCAAGTATTCAATCTCATCCCGGGAATATGAAATTCCCAGGATTCCAGGATCCCGCTCCGGAAACTTTATTATCATTTCTAATACATTTTTAATTAATAGCCTCCGAGGACGTATTAAAAGTTTGTCACTCTGACAATCCTAGGGGAAAACTTTAATTGTTAAGATGACACTCCATTGTGATGAATTATGTAGATTATACTCATCAGACGTGTTTTACAGTCAAGTTTGGTTTATTTTCTTTGTTACGGGAATAATTTCTGGTTAATCGCGCTCATTATCCACAGACGGTTTTATGTCACTGCTAGAGATGTTTGTCTCACATGTTTAAATTATATGTATCTTAATTATTAAAAACCCTCAAATTTTTTTAATGATGACAAATTATTTCATCTCAACTGTTCTAACTTGCCCAGGAATAGGTTAAAATGTATTTTGTTAAATAATTACATAATTTCATGAAAAGTTTACTTTCACTCAAAAGCCCTGTTGTTTCGCAAGGTTCAGATGCCCTTTTCCCTTTTCATGAGTATTTTTTCCCTTGTGTTAGACGCAGAAACGCGACCATGCGAGTGGATAATCCTGTCCGGTGCGTGCAAGAAACCTCGTCCCAAAGCCAGTCGGTCGTCCTAGAGTCAAACGGGGTTGTTCCGAGTCAAACGGGGTCATCCCAGAGTCAGCCCAGTTTGACCCAGAGTCGACCCAGGGGCCTTACCGTGAACGCTGAGTGGGGCTGACATAACGCTGTCTGGCTAAATTCGTATCGTGGCATACCCGTACTCCCGACAGATTTTTTTGTGTTGATGTAATTAAAAGTCGAAATTGAAGTTAAACTTGACCTCGCAAAACGTTTTTATTTCTTTATTGTTACAGTCAAATTTGGTTCATTCTAGTGATTCAAAGCCAGCCCGGTTATAGTAAATCATAGTATTAATATCAATGATTTCTTTGCGAGACTTCAATTGTATTAGCAGAAACTTGAAGGATAAAAATGTCACCTCACGGTAAAGCCCCAGTTCGTCCCAGTACCAGCCTCTCCTGATGCCTCCTAATGTTTTTACCGCTATTATTTGCCCTCTCTTTGGTTACTTAATACCAATAACATGTCGATGGGTTTGTCAAATACGATAGTGTCTTTGGGTCGTCATTTTTTCTTCAGGAAAACATGGAGTGAATCGTATCTTGATCTTGAGTTCTGAAAGTTAATTAAGATACAATTTTATATAAACAGTATCATTGTAACTTTGTAAAGGAAACAGCAATTATAAAGGATAGTTTGTTCAGATTCGTCTTTCTGAGTTTGCTTAGTAGACGGCTAGATGGCGCTGGATATGTACTGAAATATATGCCTATTTATTCAACGAGGTAAACGCGCTAGATCCTAAACTATAAAGTTGCTTAACATCAGACGAATCATAGTGAAACGTGAGTTTATAATAATTGTTTTGATTGAAATTCAATATGCCAAGAACATAACTAGATAAGATTTGCAATTACGTGACGGCGTGTTTACAATATCACCACGAAACTAACCTCCCCATTAACCCAAAAAGTGACCATAAACAGTCCATTTATTTACTCTGTAAATATCCGCAAAACATAGTATTAATCAGAAGCCTGTGAGGGTGGTGTTGACATACAGAGCAGATTAAATTTACTGCCTTAATTGAATTTAGGTTCCTTACATAGGCATCATAATTTAGAGACTCCTATCTAACCATCCTCTATATTACTCCAAATACCCTACGCAGTGACATATACGTTATCTGGCGTGCAATAACAATTCTTAAGTAGGACGTCATAAATTTGACGACCTATCTGACCTGTTAATCCTGCCGCTATTTTATGTTTCCACATATGTATCGGATTTGTTTGGCATTTTATACAAAAAAAAAAACTTTAATGTCGGATTTTAAACAACGCAAATACACAATTACAATTACAACAACAATTATCATATACAGATATAGCAGATTTTATTTTAATATGATAATATTAAAATAAAATCTGCTATATCTGCTAGAACACAGCTTCAACCTATAAAGCTCGTTGCAATCACCCAACTAACATCAACCACATTACATTATTGCATCATCAGACCAGAAATGACCATCCAACAACCAGAATTATCATAAAACAACCAGAATGATCATAAAACATAACGCTTGTCTTCCATTTTTGGCTAAAATGAGTATTCTATTTAATATGATGTCTATGATTTCTTGTTAAGGCGCGGCCCTCGCCGCGGGACGGCTGCAGCGACCGTAGATTAAACGCAAAATCGAATCAAATATTCAACTAAATTTCATTGTCGCGATGTAAAATTGAACTAGGGCCAATTTAGGGCGATATCCGTGGGCTCCGATGAACTCTGAGTAAGGTTGGCTTAGTCTCTTAGGTATGAACGTAGCATAATGGTCATGCAAATAGACTTTGTGCTTGCAACTTTACAAATGTTTTACCTATATAAGCTTTTTTCAACCTCTTTACTAAAATAACGTCAAGCTAGGTAAGTCTTATTGCCTGAGACTATGTTTAAGATATTACCCAACACTGACTTAGATTACTAAGTTTATTTTGTACAATGTTTTTCTTTATAATGTTGTATTTCGTGTATACTTAACTTAGTTTTAACGTACGTGCTAGTCGGTGTTAACTAAAATTGTATTTTATTTATATAACATGCTATACAAAAAAACAAAAACTAGATTGAGGCATTTTCTAAGTCATGATTATATCTCACAATCACCACGTATTTAATTCCCTTTTATTAAAGCGACAGTCAACATAGGTATCAAATATTCAGGAACAAAACGGCGGCAAACGAAGCGACCTCACTCACGCTGAATTAATAGACCTTTAATATATAATGTAGGACAATTACAGAATACAAGGGACTGTAGGAATAAATAACGGTTTTTTTACACTTTACAGGCAGGCATTTGATTAGTAGGGTACACCAATTATTTTATTATTTGCGCGTCAAATGGAATTTAAAACATTGTACGCCTTTCGGTAAAATTGCAATTAGTAGGCTCACTATCCATTGTAATATTATCCATTCATGACGAACTGTATCGACACATCAGATGACGGAGGTTTAGACTGGCCCCCCGCCACAACCAGTTAACTGAGTAGCTTGGGACTCCCCTAAATAGTAGGCTATAGGCTCACTATCGACTATAATTCGCTTGCCTGAAGTAACCGGCTATAAAATATAATATAAGTGGCATATAATAAATTGTTCAATGTTGTCCAGCACCGTTACTATATAGCGTAAATCTGTATGAAGACGTTATTGTTGAACTTATTACATATATAAATATACGCACTTTGGTATGTACATACATATGTGTCTATGACAAAGCGATTTGGGTGAAAAAAAGGTAATCAAATGTAATTTAATCGCATTTTTTAATATTGGTAAGGAATTGGAAAAGTTACTAATAGAAAGTTACTATTACTTTTACAGTCCATCTAAATTTCGTAGCAACAAACGTAGAACGAGCTCTTAAAAGCGCGTATAGGATGGTAAGTAAAACACTCGACAGCCATTCCCCGCGAGTTTTTTCGGAAGACAGCTCGTGAAGGCTATCGATTAAATTGAATCCCGATGTCGTTCAAGACAATGTAATGGCGGGAGAGCGATCCTTGCCCCGCCGACGCAAACCTACCCTTAAAACGAACTTTATTGACTCAAAGGCAGCTGGTTTCCCGTAAAAATGTACTACCACCCTCCCCTTAAATCCATTACTGCGTTTTTCCTCACTCCGCCGTAATTGGCGGGCAGATGAAAGCGCTCTCTATTATTGCAGCTTAGTTCGGCTTTTTCTATTTCTATTCCTGTTTGAGTTCAACGATCTCGCGCATGACACCAAATTTCATTAAACGCAAAAATAGCGAACAGAGCGTGACATTTCGTTAAGTTGATAGTGGAGCTGATAGCGGGACAACAAAAGCGACATCGTGGTTTGGAGCACATCCGAAATTCAATAACAAGGCGGCGCGGTGCGGTATGGCGCGACGCGGTGTGGCGGCGGCGGGCACAGCAACCCGCCTCCCGAATAACAATAATTTGGCAGCCAACATCCGCCAAATTCCGGATGTGTTCCTTCCATTTTTAAATTTGACAGGTCTCGGCCGCGCTCCCTCTCGCGGCGGGGACCAATAACTCAGCACGTAATGTAGCGCGAATGCGACATGATTGTTGTCATTTTCGCAAATTATGCGAACGCTACATGCCTGCCAATGTTTATCTGTGCTCGTGAAAGCATTAAATTACGCACGTCTGCCTCCGCTGTGCGAATATTGCCCGCCCTAGCTCTATTTGCCGAAAACTACCTACAACACTATCTAACTACCTATGAAACAGAAACCTAACACTGTATGTATCTGTGAAACCTATTCATCTGAAGTAGATATAGATTATTATTTACGAAGTGAAAAGGTTTATTAACAGACCAATCGCTGCAGCTAACATATGAAAAGCTCTGACCACTACGTTTCTACTCGAGTAAAGTCTAAACACACTCCTACATCACCTCCAACAATCACCCCTACACCAACACTGATAAAGTTCATTATTCCTTCCAGAAATACCGTGAATACAACGTGGACGTGGTTCGCAAGGACGGCCTGCTGCTGGTGCGCGAGCTGGCGGCTGAGGTCAAGAACCACATGGACTTCAAGATTAATGCTGTCATGGTGAGTTTTAAAAGCAAACTTCACGAAATTTTGAAGATTGTGTGACCTATTTCACAGGGAACACACAACCTCACGTGAACACACCTTACTCACCAGAGGAAAAGAAAAAGGTATATAAACATCGTCTCAGAAATACTTCATTTGGTCACTTTCTTTAACACAACAATACGGTGAAATACACGCATGTTTATTGGTCTCTGTTTTAATTATTGATTTGTTGAACTTACTGAGCAAATAGTTTTTTTCTTAAATTAGCCTAATTCACTATTAAACACTACATAGTATAAGGCAATAAAGCAAAGTCGCTTCCCGCATCTATCTCTATGTCTCTGCGTATGCTTGGACATTTAATACTACACAACGGATTTTGATGCTGTTTTTTAATAGATAGAATGATTCAAGAAAAAGTTTTATACTCGTATGTTAAATAACACATGCAAACCCGCGGGCGAAAGGTAGTAAATGAATATATTTAATTGTGAGTTTCGCTTGTATGTCATTACACAATCGTTAATCCATACCACAGGCCCTTAACGCAATTGTAAAAACTCTCGACACCAAAGTCCACTACTCTCACTTGCCTTATCTTCCTTCTTATACAGTTCTCAGCCTCCCTCCGTAGCCCTATCCACTGCAATTCGGAGGCTTTCACTAAGCTCCTAATTAAATCCAATTAGTTAGCTTCAATTAGAACAAGTTTGTAATAGAAGATTATTGCGTAGGTTGTTCATGACGGCTGTGATTCGATTTTATTGGGGTGTTTGGGTACAGTGGAGAGGTTAAGTGTTTCCTGGAGTTACTTGTGTTTCTGTGAATGTGTGTTTCTTGAGAATTACAGTACAAGGGGCATCAAATTGTATATTCTAAGTTATATCTTCGAGGAAATATGTTTTATGTATGTATATTATGAAGAATGTATAATAGACATCTTCCGAGAGCGTCAGGACAGTGTTCCAATTTCTTTTTTAATTTTTAACATTCAGAAGGCTAGTGAAATTAAAAAACTCAAAAAAAATAAAAAAGCAATATGAAATAATGTACTTACATTATATAACTAACATTTAAAAAAAGATATTCTCACCAACATTACGAAACTTACACATTTTCACACAATACCTAACACAGTGTCGCTGTAGTTATAAACTAACACATTTAGAAGAGCTAAAGTGGCGAGAAAAGAAACATAATAGGACAGCCACACTACACAAGCTACACAAGCTAGCTAACAAAATGACAAAGCTTTTGTCTAGACTAGACTAGATAGGTACTCATCTAAAAGTCTGGAGCGCAGAGCGATGTGTTGCAAAATATTGCAGTTTTAATGAAAAAGAAGCTCGTTCTTATCTTATACAAACAAGGTTTTCTTACTCTTTTGGATATTTACTCATATAAAAAGATAGGTATATAAATTAATAAGTTAAAATTGCACAAGTACCTACATACATACATATGTATACAGTAAAGCTTTACGAATGCTAGCAGAAACTTTGCTTTATGGGTTTGGTATTACATTAACCAAAAGATTATACAGTTTTTTCGTGGCCCTTTTAATTGCGCGATAAAAATAAGTAATTAATCAATAATTCCAAAATCATAAAAACCGATAAATCATATAAACAACACATTCTTCTTTGAATCATAAAAAAGTTCGTAATATCGTACCTTCCTTCCATTTGTGACGCATCCATGAGGTAACGAGTAAGTCTCCTATGAGACTATGCCTATGCATTAGGTGCGAGATTTGATATGATTTGATGTGTTGCAGCCACCTGAGATAATACCATCACTACATTGATGATCTATAGTCATTTCATCATACATTATCTTTGCAACAAGACCCTATAAATGAGGAAAGAAAAGAAGACACTTTTGATGTCCCTTATTTGATTCCCTTATCGCTAGCCTTTTAACTCTACGCAGAAGATTGTGAAAGGAGTGTATTATTTTATCAATATTGTGTTTTAAAATAATTCACTTACATAAGTTACCTTATTTATGTATACTTTTTATACATAAGAGAGATAATGTTTATTCTATCTCTAATGTATTCGAATAACACCACCGTTCATCATCCGTTAAAATTCTTAAGTAGGTATTCCAAGTAACGTAGCCTCCTTAGATCTATTTGACAAGCGGTCTGCGAACGTTTGAGCTCGAAAGAGGTTTGCTATCTAATCCATTAGATGCATCCAGCGCACTTTAGCCAGAGTATGCTCCAATCCAAGTATACTCGACAACTCAAGCCACGGAGTTTAGATAAGAATTTCAAGTAGCCGAGGTAAGATTTACTTAGAATTTACTTGCGGTTTTTACTTCAGAGTAATGACGCAAGATAAATTAATACTTTTCACACAACATGTTATGTTATACATGTCCAATAAAATGCATTTAAATTGTACAGATATTTTTTTATAGTTCAGGTAAATAAATGTGCAGTAGTTATAAGTCTCATTTTTATTCTTACTGCATTTTAAGCTATATGTAAATGTAGGTACTTGATCAGGCGGACTAAGTTTCACTTGATTAAGTTAAACAGGTTAAGTACTGAATAAAACATCCAAATATCCTTCCTATTATCAAAATGTATGTCATCAGTTAACTCGAATTTAAAAAACAAAACTGAAAAATCTTTAACCGACTGCACTTCAGTCAACTGCCAAACACCTCAATAAAGTAAACAGACATATACATACATTGTATAGAGGTGGGTCGGCATGAGTTGCGAATTGGCAAGATCGTGTGGTGACACCCGTACATTAACATATTCTGCTGTGGACGGTGGTGAAGTTTGTTGAACCCCCTCCTACCCCCCGACAGGGAGTGACTTAAGGATAGCGTGGGGGAATGACTAGAAAAAATGTGACGCCATTGGTGATTAATGATTATGCTAATAGGACCAAAAAGGGGCAAAATTGGCGCCACCAAAATGCAGGATTGCTGTATGGATCAATTTACAAACTAAACTGATCAAATTAATACATTTTAAGAAAAAAGAAATGGTAATAAGCCACTCTGCTTTTAACTAATCATGTACCTAATTGACACCATCACTGTCACGAGAAAAAAACAGCCGAGGCCAAATAGCAAATCAAAATACAACACTCTTATAACCAAGTATACTTACCTAAACCAATAAATAAAACTAAGCCCATCTCTGAGATTCCCCATCATTATTTTGATGGTTACCAGAAATACAAAAGCGATTAGTGTCTGTGTGTACATACATCAACATACTGATAATTAACAGTAACGCTTGTGAGTTCTTTTTCTTCTTATCGGGACCTACAATTTAACGTGTCATCCGCCCCACGGAAGCGCCCTAAATGGAATTCCAGTCACCCATCCAAGGACTGACCGCGTCGACCTTTGCTTAACATTGGTAATCGCATGCAATTGCTTCCGCTAACTGAGCTACGGGCGCTTCACGACACACGACGGTGACAAGAATATTCTTTGTCCCCGCGACTCCCCTGAGCCCGGCCCTGCCCCCAGCATCCGTACTCTCCACTCGTCTCGCGATTCGCCACGACGCGCCCACTGATATTGGAATTCTTTTGAATCTCAACTACTTCGACGCGCAACTTGGAGTCAGATGCAAACTTGACTATTTCCACGGAATAAATCCATAAGGAAACCGAATTCAGTGACCCCGATATTCACTATTTAGATTCACAAGGCCACGTCATTCAATACTCAAAAAGTTAAATGGTAAAATACAGAAGTTAACAATCCAATCTAACCTTGTTGAAAAATTCAATCACCACAACCTATAAAGGTTACGTACAAAATTCCAGTATAAAGTTAGCGACAGTGAATATGTTCCAGCAATAAGCTAAATATTTGTCTCCAAAACATGTACGGCAAATTCCTCGCGACATGCCAGTAAATACCGGCGGAGTACACGTCTCACGAACTTTGTTAAGCGCTTACTTACGTTTTGGTAAAACATGTAATAATTCACGCAGTGGGAAGTTGTACGCAAAGTTTTATGAAGACGACGTAAGAACGTGTGAAAGCCAAGTTGTGGGCCAGAGGAGAGACGACGTAATTATTCGATCTGCGCCACCTCCCGAACGTCATTTGTGGTTTTTGTCGGCCGTCGGGCGTTTCGAGTAAAAGTTCGTTTTTGTGGCGACATGGCCTCTGCTCCGATCTCTAATGAAGGCCTACAGGATTCAATTAACCGGCGGGATCGGAATGTTTTGTGATTTGTACCCGGCAACGGATTCCACCGCCGCTGCTGCCGGTCGATACTCAAAGCATTCTTCTGGACTGAATTGATGGGGAGGTTTAATCACAAGATTTTGTTAACTATTTTGTGACGATGAAATGCTAAACACGAGTTTTAACGATGTCTTTCTTTTCATTAAAGAGAACAGTATTAAAGACTCACAGGTTCTTTTATATCGGGTACTTAAAATCATATATGGTATGAATCATACGTACGAAGCATAATATCAGATTATTCAAAGAAAAATACGTTAAAAGACACTGAAAAGTCTAATATAAAAATATCACCTTTTCTCTGTTCACCATCCATAACAGCAACATACTCGAAGACTGCACCTCGCCGCTCTGAGTTTACGCTGCGATGAACCACAGCCATATTTGTACACACTTGCTTACAGAAAAATATTTTGCACTTTTGGAATTATGACATTCCTTTTTTTGCGCTTGTAGGGAATTATATTCCAGCAGTTTAACCTCGTAAATATATCAATCGCGATAATGTTTTATTATATTAATTTTATTAATATGATGTGAACAAGTGAAACCAATACAAATCACAATAGATCTGTGATCCAGGTGGCTCAAAATTCACAGGCATCGCAACGATCCCTCATTCAATTTTCACAACAGATAGTTAACACTTGGAAGCCAGTACCGGCTAATGATTACTATCCTTATCTTATCCCAATCACAAGCTTTTTTTATGTTATTCTATAAATAATTTACAAAGGAAGTAATAAAATGAGGTCCCTAGCAACAAGGTCCTGTATCAAAGCGCGCGACTCAAAGTTGCCATACTTGAAATTCCTCCCATCGCAGCGGGAAAATAGACGGAGATCGCCGCCCGTTGTCAGAGGCCTGAGGTACATCGATTTGGTAATAAATCATAATAATATAATGGAGGTAATGTAAACATTGGCGGTCCAGGATCGTAAACAGGGAGCCGGGATACAGTTTGTTCTATGAAGCTTATTTACTGCGGTTGCGTTTGTCTGTTTTAACTTTCGATAAAATAGAAGTTAAGTGATTTCTTGCTTGCTAAAATGCACCAACACAAAAACTATGAAAAGCATATATTGAACTTTAATAAATTCGATTTGTTCTGTTTTGTCCGTGTTTGAGCATTATAATAATGACTTCTACATAAATGTCATACATTATATTATAGGTAGGTATATATGTTTCAAGTATGAATATAAAGATATAAAAGATTTGTATTTATATAATCAAAAAATATATAACAACATCATCATACACCGATGCCTTATTAATACTACCTAAGCACGAACAAAACATCCAAGAAAAGACTTCCGGAAATGACAATGAGTACCGGTAGGTATTCAGCTTATAATTCATACAAATCCCTGTATATCTGTTATTTGGGATCCAAAGCCTCCCCTATCAAGGGATCTGAAGGTAACCTTAGTTTCAACGATATCACATGTTACAGACACCTTATAATGCAAAAAAAAACAATAAAATTCACATGGATAGGTTAGTTCGAAATTATCACACATAACAAAGCCCAGCTAAATGGACACGATAACATTTGTTGATGTTTTTTTCTTTCGATAACTTGTATTAACTTCTCGTGTAATGGGAGAAACGGGAACGTCTCACCATTAGGTTTTCTCACCAGGGGTCATGTTTACGATACGTCTTCCTCGCAGTCGCGGTTTTTTGGGTTTGTTACTTTTTTACGTTTACTATTAATTATTATAATATTACCGTCACGACGGATCATGTCGTATATCTTAGTGGCAAAAAAGGGTACAACAAATAATTTCACTTACGATTTTTTATATGTAAATGATATGTTAGTTGTCTCTATGCATCGTCTATGCCAAGTCCTGTCCCCGCGTCCCTCCCCCTGGCTGCTCAACCACCCGAAAAAATACAATGAAATTAGGACAAACTCAAAACGTTATGACGAAGGAAACAGGGATTGTGCGAGTAACAAATATTTGCCTTCAACGGGTCGATAGCTTGACTAGTTGCATGGAAAATGGGAATGTCTCTTTTCACGCTTTTGTTAGATTGACCTTAGGGTCGGTTAGTGACCTAAGTGATATGTTGGTGGTTGAGGTTCGACTCTGATTGGTGAATGATGAGTTTAACCTTTGTGACATGTATTGAGTGTGATCATTGGGATAAAAAATCAGCGGGTGTCATACTCATATTAAAGTTTAGACGTCAGTGGGAAAAAATCTTTGACCCCATGCAAAAAGCAACATGCTGCGAGCAGCTTAGATTCAATTTTTTGGTCTTAAATTGTAACAAATATAAAAGGATCAAATCAAGATACCTCATTCGTCATCTGCCCTTTCAGTATGTATATTTTACACAATTAAATTAACTTGATGTAAAATATGTAAAAGAAAACTTAAAAAAAAAACAATTCAGCGGCAGACGTTAATGCATGTCAGAAGCTCTTAGGGTCGTTTGGCAACTCCCGACACTAGGATACAATATAAATAATTAAATCATATGGTGATGTGTGTGGCCCTTCAACTACCCATAATACGAGTTTAAAAACTAGTATTCCTAACAAATAATATCATTAAACGTATGCAAGTAATAATTCAGATGCGCACTGAACCAGTCGGCCTCGCAGCTCTCTGGAAGCACTAATGGCCTGTATTCTATGCCTAAATAGACCGGGAGCTAGCGGACATTTACATATGGGATTTGCATGTGAATATCAAGGATATGGCTTTGTTACCTATCTATGTTGCTGGTTGGTAAGTAACCTTCAATTTAACGTGGGTCGGATGACACTGTGAATTGTAGGTCCCGGCTGTTTGTCTAGTACGGCAGTCGTTAATGTGCATGTCAAAGACGCTTCGGGCGGCTTGATAAACTCTCGACATCAGAGTTGGCCACTCTCATTCGATAAGAAGAAGATTGGTAAGTATGCGCTAACGGAAGGGGCCAACTCTAGTGTTGAGAATTTTTAAGCCGTGTCGGGGGCTTATGATAAAGTATATCGACTGTTGCACTGCAATGATTTATTTATTTCTTAGGTACCTATATAAGCGCCTTTACGGATATTATCCGTTCATGTATCCTTCTGATTTTATATTGGGTTGCTTGGGCTATAACTCGTTGAAGGTCAGAAGAAATAAACACCAGCTGACTATCATGTGTAAGGTTATACGTGGAGATGTTGATGCACCAGACTTGCACGATAAGTTGTGTCAACTATTTGTACCGGACCAATATTTGCGTAGCAGGCGACGCAAGCTTTTGGTTGAGCCCCACTGCCGCACGGTGGCTCGGGCCGCCTCCCCACTCCCGCGCACTCTCGCCGCACTCAACGCGCTGCTCGCTGCCAACCCAACGTGTGATTTGTTTACGGACGGTTGGCCGGTTATAATGTTAGCGTGTTTGAGATTTTGCGAGCAGATGATTTAATGATTGTATAAATGACTTAGTATACTTAGAAATAGATAGATTTCATGATGTAAGATTAGGTGATTGTTATTTAAGTAAAATTAAGAAATTGTAAATATGAATTGTAATGTACCTACATACTTTAATTTGAATGGACTGATTATTATTTTACTTCCTTTTGACAACTTTTAAATTATATATATATATATATATTAATTATTATATGACATTGTTAAGTGATTGTAAATATTGTGATTGTAAGGTATTTGAGTATGAAATAATTAATGTAATTGGTTTTGACCGTTTTAATTATTATTAAATAAATAAATAAATAAATGATGTACAATATCCCCCAAAATCTGCCGAAAAGAACTCCCTCAACGAATTAATTCTGAGGGGGAGTCACGACGCTCAGTAATGAGAAAGACAACTTAAGAGAAACTGCAGTAGCTCTTAACTTGTTATCCGAATAACAAAATTGCTCAAGTGTTAATATTTTTGCTCGGCCATTTTTGCAATCATTTAAAGAGCAACCTTGTCACCAGTTGTTAAACTGTAGTCAACGCGAACGAGTGATAGTAATTTTGTATGTAATTTAAAAACCTCTCGTACATAGATGACTTTGATACTAATTTAAAAACCTGAGTACATGAATGACTTTGATACTAGATTGAATACTAAATGACACATATTTAATTACTAGTTGGCGCCCGCAGTTTCACTCGCATTATTTCAGGATAAAAAGTAGCCAATGACACTCCTAAGACCTCATACTACCTACATACCAAAAATCCGTTCAGGCGTTTGTGCGTGATGAACGTTTAAATAAACAGAGAAACAGATAAACAGACAACATTTATAGAATGTGTTAGAATGTGTTCTTCTATCAATTCGTATCTCCAAACATTTTTTATTAAATATACTTAAGGTTCAGACATGCGACCCATTGATACACAGATTACTTACGTAAATAATTACAGTGTTGCTAGTTCAATAATAAATATCACTGTCTCTAACCAAAAAGCTCGTACATAACACAGCCCCAAGCCGTGATATAAACTTACTTAAGGCGTCACCGAACCACTTAATTATCCGGCCATCGCAGACCGTCATAACCTGACTAATTACCATCAGGCGCGACGCAACTAATTATCAGTAATTACACTATCCCTTACCCCCCGGACTATATTAACGGCTACATAAATGGTTGGTGAGGGAATAGTAGACTTCGGGAATAAAAGTATTTTTATATATATTTTTTTATGTTTTTAATTTTTTTATAACGGAGAGTTGGATATTTTGGCGCCTATATGTTCTGTTTTAATCTTATCTTATAAAACAGATCATTATTTGAAAGTAATAAATTTGCATCACCTACTCCACTCCACGTGAAAAGGCAATGGGACCACAATGGCGGTCGAGGCACAAAATATAATGTAAAAAGCTGCTTGCAATGCACTAGATTACGCAATAAGCTATCTTTTAAATTATGACATCTAATCTGGTTGTAATTTCTACTGTCCTTAGTTGAGTAAGCCACAAACATACATGTAAAAAAATCTAAAGTATATTTATCTGATTCATCCAAATTATTTTCACTCACTCCACTCCCTCGGTCAGTGAAACGCGTCGCCTGTGTCTGTGGGTGTGATATGGCATTGAGACCGCAATGGCGGCCGATGCACGAAATACAATGTGAAAGCTGTTCGCAATGCACTTCTTGACCAAATGGGCTGTCTATTTAACTACTGCTTAACGAATAAAACTTCAAAATATTGAACTACTGCTTAACGTTAAATTGTGTTGTCATTTCTACTGTCCTTAGATGAGCGAGCTATTTGAAAAAAGTTACGAAACTTGATTTGACAGTTGCGCAGTCGCTTCACTCACTCCACTCCCTCGGTCAGTGAAACGCGTCGCTGTCTGTGGGTGTGATATGGCATTGGGACCGCAATGGCGGCCGATGCACGAAATACAATGTGAAAGCTGTTCGCAATGCACTCGCCGCGTCCCGGCACTCCTGGCTCGAAATTACCACTCAACTGGCATTATTTACTGTATTGATTGAAATTACTACGCGTGCGGAGTAGTTATAAGTAGGGACTCAGTTTTTGGGCTGCTGGGACAATAAATGAAGGTTTTCGAAAGCCATGCTGTACCTTTTAGATGTATATTTATGGTAAGCTGATAGTAAAATATCCATTTATTCAGGCATTTTCATGATATGTAATGCCATCATGTTTTTTCGGCGGATTAAAAATTTCAGAAAGAGTGTTATGGAGTTGTAGATCTTGCAAAGTGTAAAAAATTTGCATACCTTTGAAATATCAAACTGTTTATCACAATTAAACAACAAAATAAGTCCCATATTTTATGACTTTCTATGTACAAATCATCTTTTGCAAGCCAAAAAAAAAATGGCCCCTAAATTACCTCCAAGCATGTTCCTGAATAGAACCTTAATGAGGCTACAAGGTACCACATTCAGATGCCGCAACTTGGACGCTCCGGCGTCAAATTGCTTGATTGTGATTGGTCAGTCATTCAATACGAGATAGTATATAATAAAGGATAGTTAGTTATGGGGGTTCGCCGGCCGGTCTGGGAATACGCTGAAATGCAGTGGTGTAGGAGTAATTGCTTGAAATATTTATCAACTAAATTGTCTTACATAAACATATTGAATCATGCGACATTGATATGTTTTTAAAAGGCAAGTAAGTACATTAATAAAAATATCTTTCCCAAACAAACAGAACTTTAATTGACTGTTTTATATTTACGTAAAGAATACCTAATTTAATTTAATATTAATTAATAATGCTTTACTAACCTAGAACCAATAACTCTTGAATGTTACTTAAGTTGGGAAATAAATGGCTTTATTTATTTATTTATTTTTTTAAAGAATACCTCATCAGGCAGCCTATTCCACACAGATCTAGAAAGTTCCAGCTAGTAGCGTACAATCTCGACACCGCACATCCGATCACAAACTTAAGGATCTAAGTTGTGGAGGCTCGTGCGGCACTCCCACTTCCGCTCTACAAATGAATCATAGACTAATAAATTGAATGTGAATTAGTTTTTTAGTTTGGTAGAATGTAAAATTGAAGGCTGTGTGAATGATTGTAATTATGACGTTGTTTTATATGTCTACTCAGTAAAGTATCACTACTAGTACTTTACTACTACAACTAGTACTTTTCAAATAATCTAGTCTATGTTACCTTTTTCAGCTTAAATTTTATTTAAATTAGCTAAATATGAAGCTGTTTGTTTAATTTGGGGAATCTCAACAGAAGTCTCAAATAATCAAAAGTGTCAAGAAATCACTTCAAGTCGAGAGTAAACCGGTTTCTTCTAGGCAAGCGCGCTAGATCGTAGACTATAACGTTGCTTAACATCAGGCAAGTTGTAGTCAAGCGTAAGCCTATATCATGTAAAAAAAAAAAAAAAAAACATCATTGTAGCAGATTGACTTGCACTCCTCTCTATTATCTCCTTTTTAATGTTACATTATTATCTTCAAATAAAATCATATTTACAAAAGCAAAAAGTAACCGTAGAAGCTCTCCTCAGTCACTGCGAGGTAATACGTTACGCTTCGCTATAGGATACGACATGTCTATGCTTACATTCCAGCCGGGGTAAGTGCACGGCGCACCGCCAAATTCCGGAGGTATGCCGCAGGGCAGGGCGGGGGCGGGGAGGGCGGGGAGGGCGGAACTAGACCGCTGCACTTGCCGACCTTAATGCCACCATCAGCAAATTGCGAAACACCTTGTCACTACAATCCCCTTGTCAGAAGTACAGTATTGTAAAAACAAAAGAACAAAGTCGGGCATCACTATAACGACGTCATAACAAATTTTAAAGCGAAGCAATATCTGTCAGAGCGTGTTGAAGGTTATTAAATACCATCTCGGGGCTGAGTGCAGCGTGACCCATATCCACTGCAACGCCCGACTTATACGAGTGGACTTTATTGATTCGCAGTCTTGAGAAGCGCTCTGTCCCGCTCTGGCGAGGGTAGGTACTTACTCAATATTCCTCCGGCGTCGGGACGCTGCAGTAATACTGCTTATGTACCACGCACTCTGTGCCTGGTTAGAGGAGGCTTTATACTTTGTTTGGGTTTTAAATGGGTGAGATTGGTCTCGATGTCTTTGATTGAAAGAAATATAGATAGATAAATGAGAAATTTAATGAGGTTAAAAGTCTTTGGCTGTCGTCTCCACTGTCATTGAAAGTCATCACTAAAATAATATGTTTTACTTTAACCCAATATTTCAGTCTAATCTTGGTTGTTTTGTTAATAGTGAATTTCAAAGGTAAAATACAATTCATTCCAATTTGAGATACATATTAGGGGTCAAGATGAATGTAATCACCTACCTATATTTCTGGAACAATATTTATTATTTGCTTAATGAGCTTGGATAATTTAAATTCTTTTTTTATATTTTCATGGGCATCATTTTAAAGTTTTGATAGCCTTAAGTATACACCTAGAGGCCTTAACTCACAAGAACATGAATTATCCCAGCACCACTACATCCAAGAAGGTACAAGAACCCACTATAGCCCAGTACTGCATTGTTGTCATGACAAAGTGCAAGCAGAGTGCCTTGAAGTTTAATAGAACACGGAATGCAATCTTTGCCGGAGTTGTGACTTGTGACCATGGGGGACAGAGACAGCTATACAAGCTGACTAGTTGTGACCCTCGGGCATACAATCTGTCACGGACACTGGTGTCTCTGTACTTAGTTTGTACTGTGTACAATGTGTGTACTTATATCGTGTATTATAATGAAATGTGTATGGACTAAGTGTGATAGTGCTAGCTAGTGGCGTAGCATTTGTAATACAGCTACGTCGTAGACCGTCTACGCCATACATATATTTCAGTTAAAATCTTACACTTACAATAAAATTACCTTACGCTTTATTAAACAAAAACAATAAGAAGAACAATCAATAAGCTTTTATAGGCGTATTAGATTACAAAATATTTCAATATCGTGTCGGCGCGTCGTGGGCGTCCTTCGACAGAGGCGCAAGGTCGACGACCCCTGATGCTCGATTTCGCCGCAGAAGCCTCCTAAAAATGGTTACAGTACTTTACAGCTTCGTAATCATGTTTGCGACAACGTGACTCGAAGCCTACAGACAGTACTTAAACCAATAGAGACATTTTCTCTTACAAGGAACGCGATAATTTCGTCTAAATTACGCCTTTTTGAATGCAAGTTGTCTCGTAATGAACCACAAAAACACATCAAAAATTAAAAGACTAATTTAAAGAAGTAGACAGCCAAGCACGTTGTGAACAGAACTTAATTGAGATAGAAAAAACTTGAACCACCAAACAAAGCATTCCTGCATAATGAAAACTCATCTTTGCTCGGAACAAATAAAAAGCACCGCCGTTATTTCCTTAACTTTCCTGGCACTATGCTATTATTTTGTATTCAACAACTTTAAAAAGGAGCTTCGGAGAACACAGTTTATAAATGAGAGTTTTTAGTTGTGAGACGAAATAGCCCCATCGTAGGAACAAGCTCGCGAAGTGGGGAAAGTAATTAAAAGTTGCACTCGCTTCATCCCAGCCTGCTGGGTTCCTGCAGGACTCCACTACTGCTCCGACATCGGGGATTAAAATTAATCCCGGGATGTGGACCACCTTAATTAGCATTTTGATGCTCTGCGGCTCACTGTACGTAATTAATATTTCACCAAAACGCGCTCTGCATTCGCAAAACTCGCTGTTTTTCGCTGCGCAATACATTTGCGTTAACTCGGGTCACAATGCCGAATTATTAATTAAGAGCTTTGACTTGTTTTTGTCCGTTTGATGTCCGCTAATGACAAGTAGAAGGCCGTTAACGGTGTCGTTTCACCTCGAATATTTTATCTGTGGCCATTAGGGCGCTACGAGCGCGGCCATTCTTAACAATGCTTAGTGGCGCTCCGTAAATACGCCGTTTCTTTATTTTGTTTCGGCTACAGTTTCATTAAGTACGAAATGTAAGCATCGTTTTTTCTCGGCAACGCTCGCAGCGCCAATCCCTCGATTTTTCAACTTTATCGTCGGACTGAGTGCGAGCTTTACAGCGAGGAGTCTCTCGCAAAGCTACTGAAATGTGCTGGAAACATAATAATTTGTTTGCAAATTTGTTTGCGAATTGATGGAGTACTTCTTCTTCTTGTATGGAAGCTACATTCTTCTTAGTTTTATTGCCGCAATCAGTGCTTATTGTCTGATATAACAGATACTCTCTTGCGAGCTTAGATAGTACTAAGACTCCTATTTCATTAATGTATATAATGTGTTTAATAAATCGTCTTATTTATTTCCAATAACTAACTAATATTTACATATATTTCACAAGTATATACAAAAAAGACTTAAACATACAGAAAAATTAACAAAAAACAAACAGATATTTACAAAAAATTCAGCACACCGTCCATGTTGTCGCTGTGCGGCAGGGATCCCAGGATGCTGGCAGTATTTCCTCTTTGAATTGAAAGACTCAATCGTTGAGAAAAATAGCTGCCAGCCCTGAGATCTCCTGTGGCAAGGACCAAACGTTTGCTAATCTGTTTAACAAATAATTTTGTGTCCGGAGACCACGGGCCCAAAGTCTCAACAGATAGCGCAAAAAATTTAAAGTTTAATAAATTCATTAATTAATACACATAATATACTCTCTCTTTTGGTCGTATTTCCTCATGACTGAGGGTCGTGACTCCCCCGCAGAATTAATTCGTTGGAGGAGTTCTCTTGGGCATCTGGGAGGATACATCATGGTGGTGCCCAGGTCCTTCCACGGAAGACACATGTCTTTTGGTTATGGTGGTCCTCAAACATGTCGGTTTCCTCACGATGTTTTCCTTCACCACTAAGCGAGTGCAAATCCACACATAACTTGAAAATACAAGTCATTGGTAGGGCCGGATTCGAACCAGGGTGCGTATGGATGAAAGCAGACACTGGAACCGTTGAGCCACATTCGCTTTTTATCTAACATAATATACTAAGACATGTCTAATATTACATTTAACAGCACATATGCCACAATATATTCAGGCATTATCAACAGTTTTTGTCTGCCAGTACATACTCGTAGACCTGCAGTAACCGCAACACTAGCGCCAGCAAATTGGCGAGTGTTTACAGGTCTAAAACGCAATGAGTCTGACAGACTCCCTGCGGGCGTCTCACAGACGCCAGTAAGCCGATTACACGTCGTCTCACAGACTGACGTGTTTACACTCCATATTACTAGTGTGTGCTTATGGAGATGAGTTCGTCAACTTTTTACAACTTATATAGCAAGAACCTATGTACCGTACCTACATCGTTTAAGAGTATACCTATTTGTTTCAAGTGGTTGAGAAATCTTCCAAATCAAATCAAATGCTCAAATTTATTTGCACCAATATGTGTCACATACTATCAACTTATCAAACATTTTGCCGAAAGGCGTACGGTAAAATTTTTAGGTTTATTCGTGTATTTTAATCTGTACATTGACAGAGTACAATTCTAACGCATTTCTACTTTAAAATTACTGTAAATTAGTAGGTACATGAATAATGTAAAAGTTTCTGAGAGTACAATTGTTATGCACGTCTTTAATATATTTTTTTTCTTCACCTCTTTCTTTCACGTTTAAAAATAAAGCTTTTACTTACCCTATTTCTGTAAGTACGAGCAAACTTTACAGTTTTATATTTTACACCAAAGTTTTACAAGACTCAAGAAACCCTAGAACTTATGGAATTTGCTGCAAAGTGCAAGAATTGTCCAGATGAGTGCAATGCAGAGGGAGCATTACTAGGACACGGGGGTATACCACTGGATTTTATACATTGTTGTTATCAGATAACTTAACAAACTGTTAAGTGGTTTGACTAAACTAAACTTTTCAGTCACTATATTGTGGTGACGACTATTTTGGATGTGAAATATTAGTCAATTCATATAACTACTATTACTAGCGGATGCTCGCTGCTTGGCCCGCTTTGTATTGGGATTAATGACTTTGGTTTCTTTTGGCATCACATAATACTTTCACACGAAGAACCAATGCTTGACATGTCATTGCGATATAGAGAAAAAAAACATTGACAAACAAACCATCAATGTTATTTCTCAATAAAAACTAAACAAGTGTAGGTACCAAGTGCATTAAATAGATAAGTCATGATCAGTTTATTTGAAATCAACATATGAGTGCGAGGATTATTAAAATATAGCATTATTAAAACCATGAAGTCTACACATAAAACTAAGCGGTATCCCCTGTCCCGCTATAATAGGAATCGTATTAGTGGAAGCGTGCCAGCGGCGAGCTGTCCTGCCTTTGTGAAGGGAACAATCGAGCTGCAGCTGTGATCAGCTACCCACTGTTACAGAAAGAAAGAAAAAAGAAAGAAACCATTATGAAAATCAGATACAGGGTACAAATATATTTATACATTACTAGTTTTTTCCCGAGGTTTTGCACGCATTATCTAAAGAAGCATATTTAACTCAAAGGTTGATTTTGAAAAGTTGACTGACTGATTGAATGACTGACTGACTGATATATTGATCTATCAACGCACAGCCCAAACCACTGGACGGATTGGGCTGAGATATGAAATGAAGGTAGATGTTATGACGTAGCCATCCGCTAAGAAAGAATTTTTGGAAATGCCACTTTTAAAGGGGTGAAATAGGGGATGCAAGTTTTACTTCTTAATGCGAGCGAAGCCGTGAGCACCACTAGTTATGCATATAAACATTCCTCTTGAATCACTCTATCTATTTAAAAAACTGCATCAAACTCATCTGAGCATACTAACAGACATAGGGACAATAGGGAACAACAATAGGGAAGCGACTTTGCTTTATACTATGTAGTGACGCAACAGTATGATTTCTTGTCATATGACGCTATATCTTACGGTGCATGGCTCTGTGATGGGAACAATCACAGCTACCCACTGTTATATCTTACACCTGGATATTGTGTACCTACTTCGTTGTGATTTAGCGTCTGTAGTTAGGTTAACATTACATCGGATCATGTAGATTATACTTACCCAAACTTACTAATACATGAATGTACTCTATGTTTGTTGGTTTGTGGGTCTGCTTACTATTTCACGCTTCAACAGATGGATGAATTAATGTAAGTCTAAGTCTTGACATTTGATAGCGAAACAATTCGAGTGAAGCCCCGGGCATAGACCGAAATAAATGTAAGCAAAATATTCGTACGCAAATACAAATATCAAGTAAAGTTCGCCTTGAATCATTGGCCGAAAGGTAGAAAATACATTTGACATTTTACTAAGTCAAATGTGTGTTCAATTTTATTATAGGTTCTGGTTGTTTTTAGTACTAGTCATTACCATGATAATAAACAATCATAGAAAAGGGCAATCAATTTGAATAATAAAGTTTTTTCAGTTAAATTATACAAACAGTTGGCTTGAAACTCAACTATAAACTATGGAACAACTCCGACTGAACTTTCAACTTCACTTAATCCAAAGTTGTCCTCTAAATTCTGCCAAACTACTACTTAAACGATCTCAATCAGTCTCGAAATAGAAATCACTATCACAAAATGGAGGTTCAGCAAAAACATGATCGCAATCAAACAGAGATCATTAGGCTCACGCAACTTGTCCAGGGGAAGGTAACCTTTGGAACTTCTATCAGAATGCGCTATTATTGAATGACGGATGAAAAAACGGGTCAAATTGGGTCAAATTTTAGACATATTTTAGTTTTGTTTAGCCAGCCCGAAGGGATACATATATTGTTTTTTATTCAACATGTAAAAAATATGTCAGCTTTTTAACTTGTGATGTTGGAAAAGTAATGATTAATCTTACTTTCTTTACCATACTAGAATTAATATTCAGTAGTCATTTAACCACTGGCACCAGAAAGCAGTTTCCAGAAGCATTTGACAAATAAATAAAATAAACAAATATTTAGGGACATTGCATACAACGCCATCTAGCCCCACACTAAGCTGACACTTGTGTCGTGGGTACTAGATAACGGATTTAATACTTAATATACTTTTCTTTTGTAAATACATACTTATTATACATACAAACGACCAGACTTAACACAAGTAATTATAAATTTTATAATTCATAAATACTTGTGCCAGATGATTACGTTTAAAAAACACTCTATGCTTACTTATACCAATTCAAAGTAATATTAACCCCATGATTGCTACAAAGCCAGTCGTGCCCCTCTTCACTATCTGTACCCTCGTTCTCTATACTTTCCATATACCTATACCTATACATAGAGTTACCAGGTGAAACCTATTGAAAGCTCGGTTCAAAGCGCCCAAATGTCAAGACGCAATGACCTGCACAACCTTTGATTTTTACCCCTAGACAGTGTAATAGACTCATCATGAATAATTTATTCCACCCATTTCTATACCTATATCTGTATTATCGGGCCTAGGTCGTTCAAAATGGTTTAAAATGCCATTTTTCTTAGACTTTCACATTCACGTATTATTCATGCATATTATTTGTGCTCAATCTTGAACAGATGCGTGAAATGTTTTTTGAGAAGCCTTTTTATTTGAAGGTGTAAACCTGAATATTAGACCGTTAAAATATGAACATATTATGTACCTACATTAGATGTAATTTATGACATACCTACCTAAATAAATGCCTCCATATTGAGTTTTTTACTTTTAGAGAAAAACTATGGCTTAGCAGTTGAGTTGTATAGCAAAAATTTACACACTATTTTATAAATTGTCAAATTAAACTCTCAGGAGAAAAGGACTTCCCCAAAATGAAACTGTTTAAAAATCAACATTTTATAACCCTTGTTGATGAAATTCAAACCGATTATCAACATACTTTCAAGAGGGAAAAAAATTTAAACTCCCAAAAATTGGCAAGATTTATTCGAGTACTAATGCCGCAAGACAAAAGCTTCTATAGATATATCTACATATATCTGTAGATCAGCCCAATTCCACTCCGGCTAATTGTCGATTGTTTGCATAGAGGGTCGTTGGAGCCGCCGTAGCCTTCTGTATTGGACCTTTTATGGTTTTAAACATATATATTCTGAAATTATTTTTTATAGAATTTAGATGGTTTCTGGTTCCTTCTCTTTTGTTGTGTTCTTATCTTGGGTTCAATATGAATATTAGGCATGCAGTTTATATTAATATGGAACATAATAATTCAATCATCAAATTAGTGCAGTTTTCGATTCATAAATATCGATAAAAACTCATTTATATAAAACTAGTTATACTACTACTACGACTTGCTGACTGACATGAGCTCTTGACATCACTTTATATACAACACAAACGATTCTAGGCCTCTCATAAATCACTTATAGCTCAAAGCATTGACCGACAGCCATAGTTGTCTGCTCAAAGCATTGACCGACAGCCATAGTTGTCTGCTCAAAGCATTGACCGACAGCCATAGTTGTCTGCTCAAAGCATTGACCGACAGCCATAGTTGTCTGCTCAAAGCATTGACCGACAGCCATAGTTGTCTGCTCAAAGCATTGACCGACAGCCATAGTTGTCTCCTCAAAGCATTGACCGACAGCCATAGTTGTCTGCTCAAAGCATTGACCGACAGCCATAGTTGTCTGCTCAAAGTATTGACCGACAGCCATAGTTGTCTGCTCAAAGCATTGACCGACAGCCATAGTTGTCTGCTCAAAGCATTGACCGACAGCCATAGTTGTCTGCTCAATGCCATCGATAACCACTTCACACTTCTTCTATTCTTCAAGCAAAGGAGGCTTTATAATTTCCAAGGTCTATTTTTCTAAGCTCGTAGCTTTGTTTGACTGAAACTGACTGAGTTTTAAATTTCAATTAATCAGAATAACCTATTCTATTTAACATGCAACTATAACCGGTTTTACGCATGTCTCATTTCGCATATGTGTTACGATAGTTTTAATGATTGAATTCTAATATAGTTATATGATTTTATATGCATTATTAGACTAGGTTAAAGATGGCGATAACTGGCGCCCACAACCCTCAATAAAATCATACATTGGGGCTGTTGACACCGATACAAACCATTGTTTGTGCGGTGGGACCGAATGCGGATACTTATTCGCCTTTTACTTATACATTGATTTACATATTTGTGTTAAAAATATACAAAGAGGGAAGTTAATGTACTAGTGGTATCTCAAATAGCGTACATGTTTATCCATGATCCATGTCTGAACATTTTCAAAATAAATGTTATGCAAATTAGTTAGGAATTAGTTGGAATAAATAAAAATAATACACATACATACATACATTACCTGCGGCCATATATCATGTACATTCCTGTCCTTGTACACTATTCAGACTACAAAAGAATGAAAAGCTATCTCTTTTTGTCCAGCATCAGACAATAAAATAAATAGCTAAAAATACCTGAATTTGCTTGATACAAAATAACATGCAAATGTCAAATAAGTATGCCATGTCTTATTAATACCCGTTACCTCTGACGCAAAAATTCAACCTGCTAAATATGATGAATACAGCAGCCTTATCATACCAAATCAATGTCAAAAAAAGTATTCATGTCTTATTACTATCCGTTACCTCTGACTCAAAACTTCACTGCTTAACAAACCTCACAGTCTTATCGGCTCCATTCCATATAACTAAGAGTACCTCTCCATCAAAGCTATGCATTTTATTTGTCGAAGTGTATTTTATTGCACTCTGTGTACGTGTCAGTGCATTTTATGAGTATCTAGCAGCGACGTGCTATTAATCAAGCACTCGATGTATTGATCACAGCGAGTGAAACGAGCCCGCGCTTGCTAAACTAAATAACAGTTATCTGTATGTACTGGTTCTGTACGGATCTTGTTCAATGTAGAAACTATTATTTATAAATACATGGCTGTTCAAGTTTCATAAAAATAATTAATGTATTGACGGTTCTGTTAACTATGAGCTATTCGAGTATGTATTTAGATAAAATAAGCACGGATATATTAGCAAAGAACTAATCACAGTTAAAAGATATAACGCTTAGTTTTTTTCACGAGGTTTTTCTACTGCTTTAATTAAGTCAATTCGTATGAGAGTGACCAACTCTGATATCGTTTTCAAACCACTCTAGATACATCATTAGATATATGTATTGCTTCAAACCTTATGTAACATTTACTGCAAAAAAAAAAAAAAAAAACATTTACTGCAGAATTCTACACAGCTCAAAACACTTCAAACATCATCAAATATCGTCATAAACACGACTTTACACTTTCCAATAGTTTTTTTTTTTAATGTGGGATAGGTTTGTGTTTGCTGCAGCCTAGGGTGTAACACGCCTACCTAAGATTAGATAGTTAAAACATATAACATGTATATTTACTTGTTGCAGCGCATCATGGACAGCGCAGAAGCAGCAGCTCTCTCCTCCGGCGGCGGCGGCAGTGACGGCGCGCCCGGCAGCTACTTCGACGCTCGGTGGCTCAACGTGCACGCTGACGATGGAACCCTGGCGGCTAAAGCAAGGAGACTGCAGCTCACTCCGAGCAGACACTTTGACCATATAGCAGTGAATACCAGCTACAGTGCTGTGCTGATGCCACCTTATATCAATACTGAAGGTAAGTTTGTTAAACTGTGTACAACCTGCTTCCTCGATTGAGATTCTTGGACTGCAGAGTTCAATTCTGAGCGTGTTGCTTGAGGTCACCGTATGGTCAAATGCCTGGATATACAATGAGAAAAATTTAATGGTAGAATGTATATGCTGCCGATGGAACCCTGGCTGCTAAAGCAAGGAGACTGCAGCTCACTCCGAGCAGACACTTTGATCATATAGCGTGAATATCAGCTACAGTGCTGTGCTGATGCCACCTTATATCAATACTGAAGGTAACTTAAGCATTTTACAAACGCGTTATGGTGGGTACAGTGTAGTTTCATTTGAGTGTCAGTTCTATTCCAAGAAAGATTAACTCCATCTTGAAACACAGTCACTTTTATATTGCGAGTGCGGTCTACAACCAAATAAAACTCAGAATGAATAAGACAATTAAGGTACCCTGGCTGCTAAAACAACGCGTTTACAGATCAGACCAAACCAACATCACGGTGAACACAGTTTAAATTACTTTCACTGGCAATATACACTACCTGCTATACAAGATATATTTATTCATTGCCTTTGCACCTGTTAATTTTAATGTTGAAAATCACAGCCTAACTGACACGGTGATATATACGCATACACTTTAATCAAAACACAATAACCGTACCACATCAAATACCTACCCATACCTCGCGATCTCATATCTACTATTAATACAACAACGTCTAAAGACTGTTGTACGAGGCTTCAAATGCTGGCAACCCGAAATAATGAAACGTAGTACATTGTTGACACGTGGGGTGAACCCGACACTACCAGGGGTGGGGGTAGGGGGGTGGAGGTCGATGATTAATGAACAGATTGACATATTTCTGCCTATTAGTAACGCTAACATGCGCGCTTATTTTGAAATTTATTTTAGTGCGCCTAAAATGTGTGAAACGGTTGACCCGGGTCGTTGGCTTATGATGTGCTGCAGGATAAGTTTAACCGGGATTTAGATTACCGGTTTATAGCGTAAGTCATGGGTTATTATTTATTTATAATATAGGTTTACTAAAATGAAAAAGGTTTGAATTTACTCGTATTATGCACATAGGTACATACAAATAAGCAATCTTTGTATGACGTCATCCTTTCATTGTTAACTTGAGCATTTCCAAATAATTCTTGAAAACTGAGCAAGTACTATAACATATAATTTAACTCATCAGTCAACTAGTATTCAATCTCCAGAGTAATTAACAAACAAATTTTTATCACGATTAATTTCATATTATAGATGTTTTTTGGTAAAAATTGCGTTCAATTACAAAAATAATAAACTATATAAATATAAACATTCAATTTCATTAATGGATAACTGCTTTTTATTTGATAATATTAATAAACAATACTTAAGTATAATTTTTTTTACATGATATAGGCTTACGCTTGACTACAACTTGTCTGATGTTAAGCAACGTTATAATCTACGATCCAGCGCGCTCACTGTTTGTTTCTTTTGTCAAATCATTGTATTTATTTGATTGTCTTTTAAAACCGTTTGTCCCTACTCCATGTCGTTATCTAAATAACTATATTTCACTTCGACTATTCTAATCAGGGTTTTAAATTAACACGCGATATAATGGCTTTAGCGAGATGGGATGTTAGCGAGTGTGGCGTAGCGGTTCCAGTGTGTGCTTTTTTATTCAGACGCACCCGGGTTCGAATCCGGCCCTACACCAATGACTTGTATTTTCAAGTTATGTGTGGATTTGCACTCACTTAACGGTGAAGGAAAACATCGTGAGGAAACCGACATGTTTGAGGACTACAATATCCGAGGACATGTGTCTTCCGTGGAAGGACCTGGGCGCCCACCACGATGTATCTGCCCAAGAAAACTCCCCTAGCGGATTAATTCTGCGGGGGAGTCACGACCCTCAGTCATGAGGAATACGACTCAAGAGAGAGAGATAATGGCTTTAAGAAGTGTTATTTTTAAATTAGCGATAAAATTTTAATGAAAAGTTAGTAAAAAAAATAGCATTTATTAAGACATTACCTATTTAGAAACTAGAATATACGATTGACTAGCACGCTAAATTGTATTTTACCAACGCAGCCTACACTTACAAAATGTTCGACGTCATAACCATATTTCCATTTAAGCATCATTACACATTAAATATAATATTAATGATGATAGCCAAAAACTAAAGCAATTTAAAAAAATATATAGTGTGCATGGATTCAAGTTACACACCCTTTTATTGCATGTAGGTAACATTCCAAATCCGAGAAATCTCACAACTCACAAATTGAAATCTCAATCCGATTGAATATGTTTAGTATTCAGTATTAAGTTATTTCGTAAAGTCAAAGTCAAAGTCAAAGCATTTATTGCATAATTGTGTTATACATAAAGATACATTAATGGTGAGCAGATCTTATGCTAAGGTATCGAGTCAGTGAAACACAACATACCCTAATTGGGTGTTTGCAATGTATTTAGGTTCGGTGCGGGCCGGTCTATTTGTTTATTTATTATATTGTATTTGTATGGATAGTTTTCAAACATAAACTTTAACTACCTCACGGTAATTACGGAGGCTGCGGCTGGAGTTTGCAAAAAAAATGCAAAAGATAACTTAAAAATTATTTATTTAAAATTAAAGTTACAATTAACTATAATTAAATTGACTGTCTTCTTCGATGTAAGAATGAAGTGTGTCCTATGTCTAAATCGCCGGACGCTGGTAACATGAAACTGCAGCGTTGACATTCCGCGACATGCGATGTTGTGCAACCGGTGGGAACCGAAGCTACGTCGGCGAAATGCAGGCAGCGTGGATGTGTAACACGGTTAATACAGTAAGTAAGTGTGTTTTTATTTAAAACAATGATCGGTTATCTGACCGTTGGTGGTAGAGTCTGTTTCCATCGTCACTTGCCAACTTCCATTAAGGGCGAAAATCATTAAAGGCCGTGTTAAAGTGCGGCGCTACAGCCTGCGTTTATTTAACAATCCCGCCAGATGGGGCTACTGTGTGTAACAATAATAATGTCTCTCTAAAATTCAGTAATGTTTATAGATCATTAGTAGCTGAGTGTGCCATTTCTCATATATTCTCAAAATATTGACTAACTGCACCAAGTTTCAAAATTAGCCTTCGTTGTTCTTCTTATCGAATGAGAGTGGCCAATTCTGTTGTCGAGAGGTTATGAAGCCGCCCTAAGGGCCTCTGACATGGCTTAACGACTGCTGTACTAGGCAAACAGCCAGGACCTACAATTTGTCGTGTCATCCGACCCACGGAAAGACCCAAAATGGAATGTCACCAGCCTTCATTATTATCGTTGTTTAAATACACTTAAGCCGTTCCACAAACAAATCGACTAACAAGTAAAATTAAAACTCAAACAGCATTACAAAACTGTTGTACTAAGAGTAAGTTCATAATTTAGTCAACACATCATCACTTCAACATGACTTACGTTTTGATCAAGTGGAAAGCTGCACATCATAAAAAACACAAAACAATATCTACTCCACCATGTTCTACCCCCGATCGTAGCCCCTGAGCCATAGAGCACACCCGAACAATTAATTTTTCCGGCGGTTCGGTTCAGGAGAAAGCAATCACGGCGAGCCAATGAAGCAAGTTCGCCAATTACTCCTCTTTAATGGGTAGTTAAAGAAATTTCCCTAATTGGTCAACCCTGAACCTTGCCGTGTTGCGGATTGGAAGGCTACAGGCTGTCCAGAGCATGATAGGGTACTTATTTAACTTATTTGTTTACCGCTTTCCTTAAATAGAATAGCTGCCCGTGGCTCTGCTTGCTTTATGTTACGATTAAAAGTAATTCACTCTCGAGAACAGCTACTGACATCACATAAAATTCAAGAGACCTTTACTGCCTCGCTCTGGCGTGAAAAAGATATAAACAGACTAACAAACACATTTTCGCTGATATATAGAATAATAAAAAGACCTGCTCATAGATTCATCAGATATAGAGTAGAAATACATAGGTGTCTGCTGCTTAGTGTCAGGTGGGCTTTTAGTTGAACGTAAACCTATTGCCGTTTAAAACTTACATTCAAACACAAAACAGCTCTTGACAACTATGTCTCTTGTGTAGATGTGTCTACAGATGACATGAGAATTTCCCTAATTGGTTCACCCAGCCATTGGAGGGCTGCAGAATGCAGATAGCAATTTCGTTAACAAGATCTCGAATATTTTAAAACTAACAAGCTGTTTCGAGTGCGAATTTATTCTTACCAAAGACATAAAATAGGTCAGGTTACCTCTCGTCTATATTTATAAAGTGTTTTCAATGTTTTCGTGTGTATTAATATGGTGTTTTCGAATTAATTCTGAGGAGGAGTAACAACCCTCAGTAATGAGCGAGATCACAGGAAAGAGTAGAAGTTCATCGATTGAGTTGTTGATCAATTTAATTTACTTTCATAACATTACAAATTACCTACATTACATAACCATACTTTAATTACATACTATTTACTATATAAGTATTTCCTCGAAATAACATCACAATCTATAACCCAAATAAGTATCTCATTTTCTTCTTTTCCCTCAGAGATAGATAGATAGATAGAGTTAAGAATCAACCCAATTAGTTAGTTAAGACCCAATTCAGAATGTAATCCCATATTTGTCCACCAGATGGCGACGTCCAGAACCAGATAGCGTGGTCGGAGCACCTGGACCCGCTGTTCGTAAACAACTACGACATCGACGCGACCCTCTCCTGGCAGTACTACGCCTCCTCCAGTGGCTTCATGAGGAGATATCCAGGTACTGTTCATGTTAAATTAGCCAAACATAGTAATAGTTTAAAATGTTGACTGTTACTAAAAGCTGCGCGCGAGAGTAGTGGCATTCTAGAAGAGAGGCCTACGCTCAGCAGTGGACGATAACGGGCTTATGATGGGTATGAATAGAAGCTGGATACGCTGCTTTATCCTAGCTTTGTCTGTAAGACCTGTACAAGGCTCGGTCAAGACTGTTGAAAGAGGCTATGAGTGACCCAAATGTGGGCTTGTACTTTGACCAAAAGATTAGTCTTTTTATTCAACGGAGTAATGTAGCCAGCATTTTGGGCACGTCACCTATCGACGCAGTAGATTCAGTTGTATACAGTGTGTTTTATTATTTTGTTGTTGAATAAAAATATTTTTGTTTTGTCTTAAATAGTACCCTTTAATGCTCTTGTATTGGTTTAAGACCAATACCCGCGTTTATCTGAAAAAAGTTCGGTTACTCTTTAATACAGCGTCTCATATACATTATCTCTATTAACTCAATACTCAAACTAAAACTATCATATACAATTTCGAACCAACACGTCGCCAAGATGTATTTCCAAGAAAATACGACGACCTCTTTTCTTCGAATTTGTTTCAAGCTGTTTACTAATAAGAACACGTTGATACGACTTGTGAGTTTACGTAACGTACCATTATTAAATGGATTCTCGGATTCAACTCGTGTTCCCTTGGTGACAACCTCTTAAAAGTCTTTAAACGTAATGTTAACAAGAAGAAGTACTTTGAAGGACTTGTGTAGGTACATTAAATTAAAATAAAATTACTTTTTTTTCATTAATTGTGAATTCCGGTGGCTTCACTTGCGTTATTTTAGAACAGAGAGAAGCCTATGTAACTTTCGAGAGAGTTCAGATATGTACCTAACCTACCTGTATAATTAAATTGGTCTAGTGCTCAGAAAAACAAAAGTTCGTTTACGTATAACAACATTTATAAGGCAGTTTTGACTGTAGCTTTTGCAAAAGACTTGATCGAAATGTTTGCAACCTATGTACAACATCATCATCTTTATTGAGTGTGTAACATCATTATATTATTATTATCATCATCATCGTGAGGCGAACTGCATCTGCCACCCAGAACAATACTACATGTTGACCACAACCACTCTGCCTTGAATGTTACAACTAAGAAGAAGAACATCATTATCATCATCAGCCTGTTCACTAAGCATATACCTCCCTTCTACATTATATAACACAATTTCCTCTAAATTCCAGCAATGTCGTGGCCTCCCGAAGACGGCTACTCGCACCACGCCCGCGACTTCTACGACTTCCGTTCTTCGAACTGGTTTGTGGAAGCTGCCACGTCTCCTAAGGACCTGGTCATCCTCATCGATGACTCCGACGACCTTGGCTCCTCTCACTGGAGATTGGCTAAAGCAACCGTCTCGGCGCTGCTGGACACACTCGGCCCCAACGACTTTGTGAATGTGTACAGATACAGTGATTCTGTGTCCGAGATACATTCGTGCTATACGAAGATATTGGCTCAGGTGAGTTGAGAGTCTTTACGTTTTATTATCTAGTTATAAGTTTTTGAGCCTATAAATCATACTATAAGATCTACTTAAATCTTATTTATTATATTAAGTATTTGTATATCTAATTTTAGGCTTAAATTTTGCTGGATATACCTAAACTATGTACAAGCGCAATGGTCAAATATGAAAAACATAAAATTGCAGTACTTCATCCCAAAACTCGCTAACAAAGGTTGTCCTTACCAAAAGTTTCCAAAGACCTATCTCAAAAATGTTATCTAAATCGAAAACTGTCCAACTGTACTTGATAAAATATTGATAAACTTTCAAAGAGCTTTCTAATATTTACTAGTAATTCACATTAATCGTTTCAAAGTTGGGGTGACTCTTGTGATCTGATAAAATAAGTTTTACACTCACTTTACGAAATTACTTTTCAATTTACTGAACTCAAATATTAATTTTAATTTTCTTATGTACCTCGATCTTTCATGTTTGTCATTACATTAAACTTTAACCACATGGCAAACAAAAGATCTGTTATGGTTTCTACTTTGTTTTAACAAAACTGTTAATGTGAGAAATAACAAAACAGGGCCTAAATAGAGATCAATTGATTACAATTTATCTCTATGTCTTTAACTGACTACTCCATAAAATCAATTATATTTATTAAGCTAACCAGACAACAAAAACTATAGAAAATTTAATTTGATCCCCGTAGATAGGCGTGTAGCGAAGTTAGCACTAATTTGACATTTGACCAGTATGTACCTATTATCAGGCTCCTATGTAAAATGATTTAGTAAATGGTTCACCACCTACGCTCCGTCCCAAATAATTTAAGGATTGTTTTTTAGAAATAAGAAGTTACTTTATTTGTATTAGATACTTATGTTTTAAGTTAATTTGTCCACCCACTTTTACTCCTAAAGTCCCACGGGCAAAGTAAGAGGAAATTTCTCTTGAAAGATAAATACAAGCAATATAACGTTACTTATTTCTAAAATTTTGTAATTTTCTTTAGAATAAAACGAGTAAAATATCAAATGTCACTGATAGGGCAAAGGGTGATTCGAATGAAACCTTATTTCATGTTTAGATGAAAGCAACGAATACGTTTAATAATCTACTACTTACTCTTTTGAATGTTTATCTATTAAAATATTATAAAGCAGTATATTTAATACCTCATTAACATTTCAGCAGAGTATTTATAATGAACTCCAATAATTTGAATTAAATTATCCATATTGTTTATTATATCTATTAACACGTAAATTGCTACAATATTATCAATGAATAGGTTATCAAGCTATACGTAGAATCAATTATATAATATAATGCGCTGTGTGCAATGTCCCGGAATATTTATATTTATATATTTATAATTAATTTGTATTTGAGGAGTGATTTTCAAAATCTAGTTTTAGTCAAACTACACATGAGCATTATCAGATACTTATAGAATAATTCTATCAAATCCATAAATAACAGAGTTAATCGTGAACTGAGAATATTTGCTTAAAACATTTTTGATCACTTGTAAAGAAGTAAACATAAGACATTACAAAAGTCATATGATTAAAACACTTCTCAACATAAGCATCTGTTTGATCACATTTTTTTTTTACTGAGTATGGTTAATGCTGTGGTCGCAGGTGGCTCTGACTAAGTAAGTCTTGTGCTTAGCAAAGTTCAGTTTAGCCGCAGGCCGCAGTGCATTGCATAATGCTAGCCTCGGCACAACTGAAATACTCAAGGTTAGGCAAGTGTCTAATTCATATTATTTTGTTAAACTGATATCAAGCTATACACTGTTACTTCCTAAATTAGGTAGTAAAGCTAGAGGTCAAATGTCTGATTGTAAAATTGTAAAAAAACGTTGAAAGTGATCTTTACAGTTAAATAACATCACACAAGAAGATACACTTCCCTCAATGCGGAATAAGATATCGTTGATAGTAAAAATACTTTTTAGTATAATCTTCAAGCAATATAAGTAATGGCTAACAAGTAACTGTTGGCAAAACTGTCCACTATATTTATAGCAAGTTATGTTAATTAATCTAAAATATAGGATATAAAACGAAAAAAACAAAGGTTACATAAGTCATCTTGTTAGATATTAAACCACTTAACCTTTCCCATTTACGCAGTTTTTTAATATCAGATTTAATAGAAGCTTTACCTCCGGAATGAGCTACGATATTAAATAAAAAAATGAGGTAGGTAGAGCTTAAAATTTATGAAATTTATAATAATTCTGGGCCAATTTTATCATTTACAACTTACTTGCATGGCTGTATGGAATTTCGATGCTGTTTTTAAATCTTTCACAAAGATTAGCTCCTATAAGGCATACCATACCATAATTTGCATTACGTAGGAAATATATTCAACTAGATATATGGTCGCTGATAAACGACAGCCAATCAAATAAGCTCTAGCCATTGCTCAAATAATAATGAAGTAATAAAATTTTAAGCCTTCATGCATAGTCACTTCTCTTACACTTTTTTTAATACTTCAACAACTTTAATTTTATTTTTCCAACAAAAAACTGCTTCCTTGCCGAAATCTTACCCGTACTATTTGATAGTAAACATTTGGGCACAATTTAGACATTCTAATGACCTGTGGCTGTAGAAATGTAAATCAGGCTCCAAATGCAGGTATCGCGTGCTCTGTCCCGTTATGACGTGATACCCATCTGTGGTGTATACGCACCTTAATGGAATCAATCGGCCTTTAATGTGACTCCATTAAAACCACCATTCAAATATAGTGTACAATGACCTTATGGCTTTTATTTATGACAGCGGTCGATAAATAATTTTGTACGCCGGTCTATATATATATAGGTAAATTAGGTAGTTAGAAATTATGGTTTTAAATGTGTTTCTGTGATCGTAATTATACAATCTATGTTTCTTATACCAAACCAAATGACGTCAACAGAAATATACTACAGAGGTCTTCAAATTTAAAACTTTCTCCAAATACCGATAGATAGATAGATATATATGTACACAATACAGAAAATTACATGAAATATAAAATATAAAGTTAATGTCCTAATTGGACTATGTTATCTTTCTATCAACAAATTTCCAGCTCAGTATATATAGGTATATATATATCTATACTCTATAGCATACGCTTAGTGTCAGATACATTAGTTAATATATTCTATTCTATCTATCAATAATAGTTAATTAATAACTAATAATTGCTTCTCCAATTAATTAATTCTGAGTAATGAAAAATACATCTCAAGGAGAAGGAGGATTTTGATAAAGTCAGAAAAATTATATGAAGAGTTTACAAGAAAACTTGAAAGCTTTATACAGAAAACTACCAGTTGAACCAGCTATAGTGAGTGCTACGAGTATATTTCTTCAAGAAAAGCTTAGTAAGTTCTCTTGAGATAGGTACATTTCCTAGAAATAGCGCGAGTAAAAGCTTTTTTCTATTAAGTGCTTTAGTTACAAGATAATATGTATTGTACATATGTATGTACTATGTAGGAGCAGTATATAAGTGGTTGTACATTGTCACTCATTCTTGTAGCTACAGCGGATCCTAAAAATATATGTGTAGGTATGTACATTGTACTAATAAGATTAAACTTACATTGATTCTTATTTAGTATCGTAATAATGTGAAACAAACAAAAGAAAGTGTTAAAAACGCGTTATAAAAGTTTTAAATTCAATTTTGACTTTTTATTCCACAAGAAACATAAATATCATTATTAAAACTTTACAAGACTTGCTGCAAATTCTATTAAACTTATTCAAACGTAGACACATAAATCATCCGCACGTACACTCACCTGTAATAACTATCGAGATAAAACAAAAGCATACAAAAGTAGATTATACTCGAATTACCTTTACAAGGTCTCAAAGGACTTTTAAGGTCACAGAGAAAACGTCACAACGCTCAGTTACCTCTTAATATGAAATGGGAGCTCATGTTTCGAGCGCCTCCGGCGAATCTCTCACTGAGCAAGAACGGGGCCATACATCTACAATGGCTGTTCAAATATGTATTCTCCTTGTCTTAAGTCGCACTTTTGATAAGGCGTCTCGTGGCGCCCGCTAAGGGGAACTATATTTCAAGGAGGCTATCATCCCGCTCACTTTATTCAGTTCATAAGTCTCGGTAAAGTTTCGAGATAAAATCGTGGGCACAAAGCAGAGAGCGCGTACTCGGGACTCGCTTGACAGGTGGGGTGTGGCGCCCCCGTCGCTTGCAACTTGCCTCTTGCATGCCGGAGTGACATCTCAGATCAGATAAACATGCTGATACTTCATTTCAACTGGTTAAATGTAGGCTGTTTACTTAACTCGGTCACACAACATACATTGATATACAGTAGGTAGGTACTCTCCGCTCGGCAGGTAATGTCCCGGTACATGTACCAATCTCGAGTCAATACACTGGAGAGCCCTTGGCGCCCGAAGGTGGCTCTCGAACCAACTTCGCTAATATACGATCCGACAATTACCTCCACAGCAAACATTCCCAGCTTTACTGCCTTCCAAATGAAACTTTGTATATTTAAGAGTTGTTACAAGCGCCATGTTTAGTATCGCTGTTTGTTCACATTAACATTCGAGTGAAGCGTGTTATAACGATGGCTTATTTACCGCCAGGGGGCGTGTGTTACTTCTGATTTGTGAGGGCGTTGATTTGTTTACGTTTCAGGTGTAGCGTGTGTTAAAGTTTGAACACGGCTTTGTGATTTTTTTGGCGTGTTGGATGACACTTTTAACCGATTTTATGAAAATTTTAATTAAAAAAGATGAAGTTTAAATTCTTAACTGTAACATGTAGATAACAACAACTTTTACGTAAAGCCACTATTTACGGGCTGATTTAGAATTTGATTTAAATATTTGTCTCTTTTTTCTCGCATATAATCGCGTGTAGCTGATAATGGGGATACACTGTTACTTACATACATTTTTAAAAACAGGGGTTTCTTTTAGTTGGGTGAAATATTTTTAGCAGACGTACATGAAACAATAATAGTGTAATAATTTTCTTCTAAATATTCAATGATAATCGTGTACAAGAACTATCTATGCTTTTATAACAGAACTACCTTTCTCTCCATGAAACATGACCCACTTCTATTAAATCTTCAATTCATTTCGACTTTGAAACTAGCACAATATAGCATCCTTCACTTTAGAAGTACAGCGAAGGCCGGAAAACAATGCGTTAGAAGGTAGAACTCATAACAGCCTTGCGGAGTTTCATGGTTGCTGCAGTGGCGCCGCAGCGGTGGAAACTTGTGCTTAAACACATAATTTCAGCTAGACTGTGAATCTGTCACAGTGACTAAGGTCATACTAAACTTAGTATACATTTAACTGCCTAACTATTAACATATACTTGCGTCTACTTTATCTACGGCATATGCATTGTTAATAAACATAAGTAAACTAGTGCATCAGTACTTCTTTTTTGCTTTTGTATAAATTGGAAACACGTGAATATGCAGTACATTACAAAGGAGTGATGATAATATAGGAATATAAATAAATATCCTGAAAAATATAAATAAATCCAGCAGAAAAAAAAACATAAATTTTGTTCGGTAAATTTAACAATATACTTACAAAAATTTAAAAATAAAAACCAAAACTACACTGAACCCTAGACCTTAATTACTGCATCTAAATCCAGTGTAAGTACATCAGTTCACCAAGGTGAGCCGTGATTGTTCTACCCTCTTTCTAAAGCAATAAAATTCTTGTCGGAAATACCTCCGTAATTACTAGAAGCAAACAAACGTACAGATTGCACCCTAATAGCACCTAGCACCGGATAAATAAAATAAATAAATATTTCAGGACATATCACACAGCGCCATCTAGCCCCATACTAAGCTTAAGCTTGTATCATGGGTACTAAATAACGGATATTAATACATATATACTTTTATTTTTTTCTAAATGGAGCTTCTTTTTATCTACTTCTAATTGGTAATTTTATAAGCTTTGTTTTCAAAAACTGCAGTTGTGGCGCAAAGTTCAATTCAGATTAATAAAATTATCTGGTTATAAAGTGATTGTGATATTTTTTGGTATGCAGTAAGGGTTTAATAAGGTTCCTACAAATACTAAGAGGTTATTAACATAGAACAGACTCAAGATCATTTTTTTTAGTGTACTTAAAGTCAAATAGAAATAATATATTTGTATATGTTGAAAGCCAAGTCTGACCTTTTTTCCTTGACTTTGATATCGTTGATCAGACAAGATAAGTTCAAAACGACTATCCTTAAAGTCAGACTATTATGATATCCTTCCATCAACTTACATCCATAACGTTTACACATGAATAAATTCTTTCAAGCACAATTTATCTCGTTTAACATCCACTAATCTCCGACCAGTTGTAACGAACAACGTAACGTATAAAGTTTCAGATGTATCTTCAAACGACAGTTATAAACCCGCTAACGTGAACCTTTCCCATTGCTAACCGTTCTCATTTAGATACGGGATTCTTCTGAAGTTTGCTAGTGCGGCCATTTATCTTTTTTAACAACCTGATTAAACTATGAATACGTTTTGGCTAGATCTTAAGATTATATTTAAGAGGTACTTTGAATAAAAAAGAGCTGGCTAAAAGCTGTTACATGTTAGCTAAAGTCATTTGTCGTTTAACTGAAACTGTAGTTATACTCGTCAACCGACTATAAAACAGAGAGTTTAATGAATTCGTAAAGTTTTCATTCGATATGATAAGTCGTGGATCACTTGATTAAAACCATATGATTAAAATATATAGTGTTCTGTGGTAGAGAAATGTAATTGGCATCTTGTTTCCAAATTAATTTTCCATATTTGTGAAAGATCCTGCATTTAATCAGTGTTTTTCCTTCTTCAATTATTTTCGTAGCTATATCAGTAGGTACAATAGACACTGAACGTTGAATTCAAACGTAAATTTAGATTTTTAAGTATAACCATAAACAGAGAAATCGCTATCTCTATCTTCCGTGACCTAAATACTTTTTATTTACTTGAGATAGGCTCACGCTTAACTACAACTTGCCTGACGTTAAGCAACGTTATAATCTACGATCTAGCGCGCTTGCCTAGACGAAACCGGTTTACTCTCGACTTGAAGACCGACAAATTATAGTTCAAGGGGAATAGAGATTCGGGTAAGGAGTTCCGCAGCTTGGCTGTTTTATTTTATTGCTTACGATTTTAACCCCTTACCAACCTCCACAGGCGGTTCCAGAGACCATCCGCGAGCTGAAGACGTCCCTGTGGAACGCCGAGCTGTCCGGGGGCGCCGCCAACCTCACCGGCGCCCTCGCCACCGGCTTCGAGATATTGCATCGGGTAACTAATTACACTTGAGAATTAATTAATTAATGTGGACACTAACATATATGTAGGACAGAAATAAAAGCATTGCAATTTAGTGCCACAAATGGCGGCCTTGTGTATTTCATACTATGGATCAAAATACAAAAAATATGATTTTAATAATACAAGTAATGTTTTTAACTTAATATAATTAATATGTAACTTGCGCAACATTATATTTGGTCTATTATAAAAACAAATTTGGAATAAACATAAACATGTTTTAGCTGCTTAGTTTGAAAAGTGTGTTTTCATTACTCATACTCTGAAAGTAGGTCTGAAGTTGCCTGAGGAGCGGGATTAAAGTAATACTTTTCATCCCTAGGGAGAATCGCTTTCAATTGACAGCTGTCAACTTATTTAAAAAAAAACTAGTTCTTTTTCACATACCTATCTATTGAACCATGTTCCAAGTTTCTATACAGCCACGATGTAAAATTGAAATAACTTAAAGTAATGTATTGATTAAAGAATATAAATTTTTTAAATAACTTTATTATAATTTAGTTTCAACAATTTCTTTAAAATGACTTAGATTTATGCAAAATATTTACCATTTTTTCAATGATGAAAATAAAAAATAATGGCTGGCCACAGAAAAAAAACAAACAAAATAGGCGGGAAAGCGGCAATTCGATCTTCATTTATTTTTTTTCGATTTGAAGACTTTTGGTTATACGTATAGCAGAGATTTGTACCTATAAAATGAGTTCATCTGATTCTGATATTAATTTAACGCCTGATTTTATAAGAGAAGAGACTAAAGCGGTAGTGGAACAACCAATTGTTCTAATTTTACCATAAACTTTAAATAAAATTCTCATCAAAGTTGTTGTTATATGTAAAATAAAATTTACTCATTTTTTCTTTAGCTATTTCATGTTTTTATTATTACTTTCCTTGTATTTGTAATGAAAAGCACAGTGTTTACCTCGGGTTAAAGACTTATTTAGTCCCTCAAACTATTGGCGCCCTCACTTTGTTCCGGGCGCCAACCCCCGTCTCGGGACTAAATAAGTTACTTTCACCCCTAGGGTAACAATGTATGGAGTGGCGTGTTAATAGCCTGACTCCAGCGCGGGAATACCACAATGGGTGCAAGGAAAAATAAGAATAAAAAACGGACCGCTCAAGTATGTCCCTACGGTACAAACCTCCGAGCCGGCGCACAGCACACGGCAATGAATTCCTGGAGTCCTCCTGGCGTCCAACGAATGACCTGGGTGAGGGTCCAGGTTCTGCAGAGTTCACACTGATGAACAGATATTAGTCAGCACCTATTTTGTAGGATGCGTGTCACCGGGGTCGCGAAACTATCTTGACTACACCGATGGAAACGCCGAAAGACGAATGCAATGCCGTGTGAATATTTATTTGCCAATGGCAGCGAGCGAACCAATCATGCAGTCCGCAAGTTAGCGTCATTTGTGGACTACTAGCGCCATCTAGTTGCACGCATGCACATGAACCGTACTCGTTGATCCATACCATTAGGAATACAGGAAGCGGTCCATTTGAAAAGGTGATATTAAGAAATGAGGATAAAATGCGTAGGAAATATTAATAATAGATTTAATCTAAATTATTGATTGGCTTCACCAATGTACTATATCGCTTTCAATCGTAAAAACTAATAATAGCAGAAAATCCAAATCATATCAACGTTAGCAGTAATATTTTTTTCTTTTAACTAAAACAGGTTTGCACTTGACCATAGTTTGCCTAATGATAAGCATAGTCTCGTTAGTATATAACATAAAAATAAAAAATAACATCACAATGTTATAGTCTACTATTCAAAAATCTTATAACTGTGTAACTTGGTGGCTAGCTTGGAAATATTGCACCGGGTAATTATACTTCTGAGTTAAGAACTGTACTTAGCATCTTGATTGCTTTTACCCAGCTTCTTGTACGAATTACTCATGCTAGTTGAAACTAGAAAGGGAGAATTTTTGTAATGCTTTCTTGTTTAACATGCTGAACATTACATTAAACAGCACATTATTCTTCTGGTCTGTTTTAGTTGTTATCTATATATTTTTCTACGTTGTTAACATACATCTATGACCCTCAAAAACTCTCTCTTCTAAATCTCAAAACGTTGTCAGAGATAAACAAGTTGTATACGCTAGTACGAGTACATACCATTTCAAGTCATGTTTACATAAAATTTACTATACAGAACTACTTGATTGGAATGTATAAATAGGCAAGGCCAGGTACGTATTTTCTACGAATAGCAATGACGTATCTGCTCGTAGGAGGTGCTACGCGGCGTAGCACCCACGTAGCTAGAGCGTTATATTGTAGCAACCGTAGAGCTTCGTAAACAACTTCTAAGCATTGATATAAAGCAGAAAGAAAACTATTGATTTATAACTACACCAATTTAAATGTAGGTGTATAAAAAGCCTAATAACGAATAGTCTATTAATGTATATTCAATCTATCAATATTAAGACAAAGTAGAATACATAAGTCGTGAAAATACATATTAATCGTGTAATTTATTATAATACGTAGGTATTTACAACTTCTAGACAGAAAAGGATAAAGTAACACCAATTAGCAACATTATCTTGTTAGATTTTAGGGATTAAATAAAATGCCGCCATTAAAATAAATCTAAAGGTATAATATTCATGTGATAGTGAAATAGTATCCTGTCACTTTAAAACCATACCAAAAATCGCAAAGATTTGTCGCTCCGTTCAGTATTGCAAAAGAAACAAGAAGACCAAATATCTACAAACACATAGGCCTGTGAGTTTATTAGTGTAATTAAATTAAGACCCAATAGGGGTGACATGGTCATGTCTGAGCAAACCTTTTTACAAATACAGAATTAAAAAATATATAATGATTATTTATCACACTGAAGCGCCCGTAGCTTAGCTAGCGGAGGCAATCGCATTTTACCAATGTTAAGCAAAGGTCGAAACCGTCAGTCCTTGGATAAAAAAACAGGACATATCACACAGCGCCATCCAGCCCCATACTAAGCTTTCGCTTGTATCATGGGATGGGTGACTAAAATGTGGCATTTCATTTTGAGCGCTTCCGTGGGTTGTATGACACGTTCAATTGTTGGTCCCGGCTGTTTGTCTAGTACAGCAGTCGTTAAGCCATGTCAGAGGCCCTTCGGGCGGCTTGATAAGCTCTCGACACCAGAGTTGGCCCCTCTCATTCGATAAGAAGAAGATTACACTGTTTTTCTTTTTTATTTCAGTACAACCGCACCGGGCAAGGTTGCCAGTGCAACCAGGCGATAGCAGTGATCGGGGCGGGCGGAGGCTCTGCGGGAGTCAAGGGAGTGTTCAGGACGTGGAACTGGCCTCACATGCCCGTGCGCATCTTTACATACCGAGTGGGCGGGGACGCGAGCACCGGGGCCAGTATGAAGGATATGGCCTGCACTAATAAAGGTTAGATTTACTACTAATAAACATGTAGATAGCTTACAATAAAATACATAATTGAGTATTTTCGTCAAAGGCATTAGATACAATTTTAAAATATAATAGAGTAATTCGATTACGAGTAAGTGTGCCTAATGTGTGTATTATGTATGAAATAGTTAGCCTACTATTAAGTACACAATACACACATTAGATCAGGCATAATTAGGCAGGTTGTAATCAATGACAGTCTTATACTTTGTCAAGTTTATGTGTCATTCGTTTTATAAAAAAGATGTGTAAGTTTTCCATAACCCATATTATAACACGCCCACTTTCTAACAAATAATCATATGATATACCGTATTGCAAATCTCATCAATTTACAAATTAGTAAACCAGAGTGAGCCATAGCTAATTTTTCCAAGTGAGCAAAATAAACTTTCTCTCGGTGCCTTCCCGTTTTTTTAACTAGCCGGTAACTTCCTGAAGTTTCACTTTGATCTACTTAAAACATGTCAAATAGAAGAGTTTTCGAAACTTGAAGTAAATGAAATAGTAGGTTTTCTATAAGTACTGGTTAAAATTATTTTGTAGTTGATAAGAAAATATTCAAAACAAGTATATGCCGTCTTCACTTCAAAAAAATGTGATGATTTGTTGGTCCGATATGTCGTGAAAGTTAAACAAACATACAAGCCAACAAACACATTTTTGACTTCTTCATATAACTGTATAATTTAGTTTTATATTTGTACACACTTAAAAAAACCGATAAATATATTTCTGCTTATTTCGATTTGCAGGTTTCTACGTATCCATCAACGAACACGGTGAGATCCGTCCGAAGGTGCTGCACTTCATCGAGGTGCTGGCGCGGCCGCTGGTCATGTACCAGACCGTACACCCGGTGCATTGGAGCCCCGTCTACCTTGGAGGGAGGGTATGTGTTTTTGTAACTTACAGCTTTATTATGCACTCAGCCGCTTTACCATGAAAGAAGGAAAGATGTTCACTCTGATTCATTTTAGACCGCGAGATCCATCCGATTACCATCGCATCACAAACCTTGATTCACCTTAAAGAAACACCTTGGATTCTATCCAAGATACCGAAAATATAATTAAAAAAAACCTTGACTCTTTGAATTTCGGTATTATACATTCGATCCATGAGTTGAGAGAGAGGGAGTATGTAATTGTGTATGTACGTCTTTCTGTTTTTACGTAATTCATCTCAATTTGATTTTACATAATTTTAAATCCTTATTACAAAATTCATTCAGCTATCAAATGTATTCAACGCTACCGCTAAAATAGGGTATATTAGTCATGTGAGGACGGATCAGTAACTTACCCGTAGGAAATACGTTCGCCATAACCGAAATCGGCTTGGAATGCATCATCATCATCATCGTATTCAACGCATTTGTTTGTATTTACAGAGCAGCAATCTCAATGATGACGGTATGGGACAGCTGATGACGTCAGTGACGGTCCCAATCTTCGACAGGAGAAACCACACTGTACGTAGTCCAAATAATCATATTACACCTCCTTAATATTATAATAATTAATTAATTAATTAATTGGAGCTTCCCAGCACCACCGTTCAGTGTCCTCTTGGATGTGTGTAATTCAGTTAATAAAAATGTGAATAAAATATCCATCTTAAGTGTATAGCGTTAAGAAACCTCCCTTACAGCTGACTGCTACCTTACTGACAACATTCAAGATAACATAGAGCAGTCACAACAGATAGCATGAGCATCATACTTTTGAACTATGTTTTCCACCAGATACGCGCGTTTTTTACGCAAGTAGATATATAAAGTTTTATATTTTACATAGTTTTACGTTTTCTACTTCCAGCAAAGAACAGCAAATCTTCTGGGTGTGGTTGGAACGGATGTCCCAGTCGAACAGATAAAGAAGCTCGTGCCACCATATAAGGTATACAAAGTTATATAATAAAAACATTTTCAATGATTACTTGTAACTGACGCAAAACTTGATAAAGACTACTTAAACACATAAGGTAATATACATAACTTTAGCTCTATGACGTTTGGATATTAGCGTTAAAACATCATCTAATCTACAGTACCTACTTAAACTTTTAAGAAAACTTTGCAAAGTGACACACGAATTGCGAATATAATATCTCTAAATATTATTTAGTTTCTTTTTGAGGACGGAAAACAAAAAATTGTTAGCACTATAAGCATAAGCATATATAGCACTATATATACTATCCTCTAACGATTTTGCATTAGTCATATGATTCTTATTATTTTCAGCTGGGAGTAAATGGTTACTCATTCATGGTGGATAACAACGGGCATGTTTTGTACCATCCAGATTTGAGGCCTCTGGTATGAAACTCTTTTATTTTTTGTATTCATCAGATTTTAAACAAAATATTTTATAGTAATTATTGTTTATGTCTGTTGCAGCATACTAACGAGGAGGTAAGGATATAAATCGTAGATTTATAAACATGTCTTAACTTGGTTAGAATTATCAAAAACGCCATCGTAAATAGTAAGTTAAGTAAGTAAAGGTAAGTAAGTTAAGTAATAGTATAGTTAAGTTGATGTATTAAATTTTTATTTGTATACCTACCTATATATATATAAATATAATCCAAGAGAACTCACCTAACGAATTAATCCTGCGGGAGAGTCACGACCCTCGGCCATGACGAAATACGCCTCAGAAGAGAGATAAAGATAAGTGACTATATTATAAACTAATCAACTATTTCCTATCCCCAGTACACAGAGACCCTCCGGCCGCTGTACTCAAGCGTGGACCTGACGGATGTGGAACTGCTCATCGACCCGGAGGAGAGCTCCCGGGTGAATCTCACTTCGTTGTTGCTCGATGTAAATATACAACGCTCTTTACGGGTAGTGTGTGAACGTAGAGAACTGTTATATGTTAGACTCTTGATTACTGTAGGTCTATTTTTTCAAGGAATCTTTAATGGTCACCACCATTATATATATATATATATGTTATGTATACTATTGGGCCATTATTTTGTCGGAATGTCTAGTGCTAGTTCGCTGTGAACATCACTGGACTACAGATTTCCTTCAAGTAGCGCCCGATTCTCAGTTTATATTATGGTTTGACCTGCCCTAATTTGGCCCGCACTGTTATATTTTTATCGGGTATCGCTTCAAGAAGGTTAGGACTGGCAAGTGCCTAAATATCGAGTGTAAAAAAATTAAAAAAAAATCACTAACTAAACATCATTGATTTACAACTTTATGTGTAGTTCCTCTACTCAGATGGTTTGGCCCGATACACATCTACGAGGAAAAACTTTCGTTCTATTTTTTAATATCTCAGATGACAAAAAATGGCGTAGTGTAGTGTAGTCTACTATTTAGAATTACATTATTATCAGATTTTCAGTTCCTATTTGGAACTGGGATTAGTAACTACGTTCACATTAAAACACACGTTACCGCATTACTTTTGCTTAATTGAGCTTACGTTCAGTTCAGCTTACCATCTCTTACTGTACTATTCTAAACATTATCTTTCTTTTCAGCTCCGACACGATATGATCGAGCAACGAGAAGGCGAGACGGAAATCGGAGTCAAAGTACAATATGATAACATGAGACGAGTTGTCACAAGAAGGCAGAGGTATTACTACAGCCCAGTTGATGGAACTCCTTTCTCTTTGGCTGTGGTGTTGCCAGATGGATATGGGATGTTTGATTTGATATCTGAGCAAGAGGTTAAACATAGCCCTATTGGTGGTAAGTGTTTTATTATATTTGTGAAATAGCATCTAGAAATGTAAAGAAAAATAATGTAGAGTGGATACCAATAATAGTCACATTTGTAATTTTCGTTTCATGCAGTCACTGAATATTTCAAGGGTGATAACTGGAAAGTACACCCTGACTGGTAAGTTATCTTTTTTCTACTTTCATAGTGCATAATACTGATAGCTTACATAAATTTAAATACATGTGGAATTCACCACGTAAATGGCTCTTTGCTTAGGTGGCGTGAAACAGATTAATTGCTTTTATGTATGCGTTGACATCTACTTTATTGTACAAAACTACAACTTACTAGTGTTTAGAAAGTTTTTTAGTATACAATACACTTTCTTGAGACACAAAAAAAGTTGTATCAATACTAAAATATGAAAATTGTAATGTGTAGGTTAAGTTTTCAAATGGCAAATAAACATATTTTTACTTTACTTACTTTTTTACTAACTACATTTACTTTCCCAGGGTGTACTGCGAGTACGCATCCACCTCAGACCAGACCTTCAACTCCCCCGAGGAACAGCTGCTCCACTTCCTGAACCGCTCCGGCAAGCCAGGCTGGAAATGGATGTCGCTCCGGCCGCGTGCGCTCGCGCAGCACAGCGCGCATAAGAAGCAGGAACGGGATTCTTATTATTGTAAGTTATAATATGTATTTTTGACGTAAGTAAGCTGTCCCACTTCCAAGCAATGGTCTTTCTAAACTCCTTTTATGATTCCTGATTGTGATCAGGTCAGCAGCTCTTTTGCCAATCCGTCCTAAGCCATTGATGTTGCAACGCCTGCGAATTCTAGTGTTCTTTATTAAAGCCATCAATATTTAGAATAATTAAAAACCTGATTGAAATAATCTTAATATCAACTACTTCATTAAATTGATAGATTTACCTATAAATAACATATTTTCTTATTTGTTTCCAGGCGACAAAACTTTAGTTCAGTCACTCATTAGGGATGCTATGGTAATCAAAGAATTGGACGCTCACCCTGGACACGCTAGCCATCACAACCAGTAAGTATATACTGAATACTGAGCATGAATTAACTGCACTAACAAATATTCCCACAAAAATAAAATGAGATGATTGAATACAAGAAAGAATGGAAAACTAAGAATACCGCCTTGCGATACACTTCAAAGCTTATCTACACTAACTGTCTTCTGCATGTCAGGACGACACTTTAAATGCACTTTATTAAGTTAATTTTATGTTGATCACTAATTTATGATTGTGTTTGTCTGTCAAATAGCCCGATAGCAACATTAATGGTTTTATTGGCAAGGTAACGTAACAGTATCTTCATAATGTCTCAAGAAGTAGCATAATGGTAGAATTTGTTGCTCACCAACCATACTACTCGTAGTAAAGCTAGAATAAAAATCAAGTTATTGAGAATATTGGAGAAAGTACAGAGTGGATAAATGAAAAGAAGAACAACATCAAATATACAATTGACATGTTGATCAAAAATAGCACAAACTAACTTTCAATGGATATAAAATACAACAAATGATACAAAATAGCGATAATATAACTAAGCTAGTCAACAATATGTTGAACATTTTAAAGACAAATCATCAAGACATTTAAAAGAAATTCAAATCATATCGTATTTTTATGTAGATAGCTAGGTTAAGCTAATAATTTTACAGCCACCGAGGATAAGGTAATCGGATTTTTTGTGCGTTTTGATTACAGCTTGCAAGGATTTCATATTTTCGTTCTTTTATAAATTATATTTAACATTTCATTACATACGTATATTAGGTTATTTTTAAGAAAAAACCTAGATGAAATGGAAAAGAGAAACCAATATGAATATGAGAAATAATGGTAATGTGAGTCCATGATACAAAGCTGATCATGAATAAAAATAGGAAAATAGTATGGTAGTTAATAATGATTCATATGTATATTATATTATTATATTCAATAATCATTAATGAATAGTTAATGACTTCGATTGTACTGTAGATTATTTACTAGAGAAGTGCAGCTATAGAAATGGATCTTGGAATCTTTTACTAAGCTATTGTTTTTTTTTTCTAAACTGTACAATGGTCTCAAAATAAGCCAAACTTAGTAAATAAATAGAAAAAGATCACTTTTATACAATAGCTACAATATACCTAAAAATAAAACTACCGTGATTCAGTAAATACCGAATATGAGATGCAAAAGATCTATAAATGACGAATATCTCAGAAATTCAAATGAAAAATCAAACATGAGATTGACAAAATCTTAAAATGCGTAATATATCAGAAATACCCACGTTTTAATATTTATAAATTTAATCAAATAACCATTTCCCAGAAAAGTCCCTAAACCTTTCTTACACCAAAAACTAAACTCACAAAACTAGTGCAATCTTAATGAGATGCAGGCGCAATTCTTACAGACAAGGCCGGTTCGACAAGTTCGTCGTGTCGATGTCTTTCATCGCGACAAGAAGTGGACTGCTGCGTTGGGTGGACAACAACAACACTTCCAGGGGATCTGAGTCTGCTGAACCGTAAGTGGAATAAATCTAGAAAACCGTAGTTTTATTGCTAGTCTCATTAAAGAAAGTAATAAGAGAAGACAAAATTACAAATATGAAAGACATAAAAACAATTGTAAATTAATCCCATCAGAATCAGAATATCGTTTATTATTTACTATCGTCAAATAAACACTATCAACACAGCTACCGGTATTTTTTTGTTACAAACGTATCAAATTAAGGTTACTTATAACAAATATCTTATTTGCAGACATTTCAGCGAGAAATACGCCCGTGCATTCGACTCTGAATGGTATCGTCGAGCAGTAGAACACCACGCAATAGAACCAGAAAGTTTTGTATTCTCCGTGCCTTTCCGTGATGGTACTGAGGCTGAAGATTTGAGCGGAAGACCTCCCTTAGTCTTGGCGACACATGCAGTATTTGTGGAGGCCAGAGGCCATCGAGCACCAGTAGCGGTCGTTGGATTACATTTCCAACTGGAGTCTCTAGCACAGCACTTCAAGAACGTCACATCTACGGTGAGGAATGTTCGACTGTTTTCTCTACAGTAGTACATCTACAAGAGCCTATACTATGCTTTAGTAAAACTTTTTTATGCCACATTCAGAATAGAATCTCCAAATCTAAGGATTTCATTCCTGATCAAAAATTATTACCAATGACGAATATAGTTCCGTTTATTACTTATATTGAGTCTAGTCCTTTGTAGGTATATATAATAGGTATGTATTTACAAAAGAAATGTACATAAGTATTATATCCGCTATGTAGTACCTACCCACGACACAAGCGTTTGCTTAGTGTGGGGCTAGATGGCGATGTGTGCAATGTCCCGGAATATTATTTTTATTTGTCCAGATACATAACAAAACCAATTTTTATTGCACAGTGTACATCAGGAACAGTTTGCAAGAAAACCTGCGCAGGAGACGAACTCGACTGTTACATCCTCGACGACAATGGCTTCATAATTTTATCCGAAGATTTATCACAATCTGGCAGATTCTTCGGCCAAGTTGATGGAACTATCATGGACTCACTTGTACAAGACAAGATTTACAAGAAAGTAACCGTGCATGACCATCAAGGCAGATGTCCGGACTCTAGGAATCCGTTTAGTGGCGATGGCAACAAGATTTCAGTAAGTTAACTCTCACAGTTTTCACTAACTACTTTCGTACATGTCACCACTACATGCCATCGATAAAGCATAAAGATTAAAACTTTAATTAGGTGAATTTAACGTTGTTTTTCCCTTGCAGCCATTCAAACCATTGTCATGGCTGGGCAGGTATCTGGTCAGTCTCGTGGCAATGTGGTTCCCACTGTGGGAGCCAGTCAAAGGACACGCAAAAGCTTACGCTGAGGAGGAAGTTGGTAAGCATTTGGAGATATAAACAGACATAAATAAAATAGAGAATTCATCCCAAATTTAGGATTGGGATAAATTTTCTGATCTTCAATTCTCTGATCTTTATGAATATTTTGAATTATTTGAAACAGATTACGAAGACTACGGCGAGGACATAGACCACGATGACACCAGAGATTCAGGCGGAACCTACGAGATTATTATAGACGGAATGGGAGAATCGTCGCGAGATACTGATTCAAGGATGCCACCACCAGCTAGTCCTGGCCCAGGTACATTTTCAATTTTAATAACAAACTAAATAAAACTGTAGTAGGCTGGTAAATGAATACGAAATGTATAAACTGTACCCACTGATTTACTTCAAGTATAAACTTCAGGAATTATTTCCTCAATGGCGCATGTTGTGACGAAAGAAAATTCCATCCTGGTACTCAAACTCACTAATGAATAAACAAAATAATCGTCTAATGATTTCTGTCTCTTTTCACAACTTCCAAAAAAAGGAGGTTATGTGATGTGTTGAGGTTTAATGGGCGCATCTTTTAAGCTATGTATTACGATGACAACTCACCAGGGGGCGCCGCTGTATACATTATATCTTCTGAATTATCAGCCCGATTTTGATGCGGTTTTCTCTGATAGGCTTAGATTGGTTTAGCATATGAATTTATTTCATCTATTTTACGGATTATGTCAAAAGTTTCATATGAGTCATCTATCGATCGAAATGTGTAACGAAATGTTTTTGTATTTTTTTAAATAATGATTATTAAAATTAAAATTATTATTAATTTAAACATTTTCTTCTTGAGTGGTCCTGTGTCTAGTCTTCAATAAAGCTTTATCTTCCCACCAGGTCCAGGTCCAATCCGCGAGCCGCCCCGTGAAGCGGCGCGGTCAGCAGCGGTGCGGCCGTGCGATACCAGCGCAGAGCTGTTCCAGCTACAGTCAGCGCGCCTCAACCAGGCACAGCCGTTGAAGGGCAAACTTACCAACTGCCACAACTCGGGCTGTGAGAGGTAAGTGTAAATTGAACAATTTTCGTTAAGTACTAACCGTTAAACACTAGCTAAGATGATATACAGATGTTTGAAGTCAAGAACAGTGCAAAATGGAGATATTGGTGTAAAAAGGTGACAGCTTATGTTCTCATTCCTCAATACAGAGGGTTGTGACTCCGTGCAGAGTGAATTCACTAAGAAGTTCTTTTGGGCAACGACATCGAGGTGGGTGCCCAGAACTATCCATGATTATGGCTTTTTCAGTTGTGCCTTCATGCAGTATACCTGTAATAGAACTG
>OZ026813.1:9601396-9669396 GCA_964023185.1 Macaria liturata | reverse complement strand
AATGTTCGACTGTTTTCTCTACAGTAGTACATCTACAAGAGCCTATACTATGCTTTAGTAAAACTTTTTTATGCCACATTCAGAATAGAATCTCCAAATCTAAGGATTTCATTAAAAATGTGTAAATGTTTACACATTTTTAATGACATCCTGATCAAAAATTATTACCAATGACGAATATAGTTCCGTTTATTACTTATATTGAGTCTAGTACTTTGTAGGTATATATAATAGGTATGTATTTACAAAAGAAATGTACATAAGTATTATATCCGCTATCTAGTACCTACCCACGACACAAGCGTTTGCTTAGTGTGGGGCTAGATGGCGATGTGTGCAATGTCCCGGAATATTATTTTTATTTGTCCAGATACATAACAAAACCAATTTTTATTGCACAGTGTACATCAGGAACAGTTTGCAAGAAAACCTGCGCAGGAGACGAACTCGACTGTTACATCCTCGACGACAATGGCTTCATAATTTTATCCGAAGATTTATCACAATCTGGCAGATTCTTCGGCCAAGTTGATGGAACTATCATGGACTCACTTGTACAAGACAAGATTTACAAGAAAGTAACCGTGCATGACCATCAAGGCAGATGTCCGGACTCTAGGAATCCGTTTAGTGGCGATGGCAACAAGATTTCAGTAAGTTAACTCTCACAGTTTTCACTAACTACTTTCGTACATGTCACCACTACATGCCATCGATAAAGCATAAAGATTAAAACTTTAATTAGGTGAATTTAACGTTGTTTTTCCCTTGCAGCCATTCAAACCATTGTCATGGCTGGGCAGGTATCTGGTCAGTCTCGTGGCAATGTGGTTCCCACTGTGGGAGCCAGTCAAAGGACACGCAAAAGCTTACGCTGAGGAGGAAGTTGGTAAGCATTTGGAGATATAAACAGACATAAATAAAATAGAGAATTCATCCCAAATTTAGGATTGGGATAAATTTTCTGATCTTCAATTCTCTGATCTTTATGAATATTTTGAATTATTTGAAACAGATTACGAAGACTACGGCGAGGACATAGACCACGATGACACCAGAGATTCAGGCGGAACCTACGAGATTATTATAGACGGAATGGGAGAATCGTCGCGAGATACTGATTCAAGGATGCCACCACCAGCCAGTCCTGGCCCAGGTACATTTTCAATTTTAATAACAAACTAAATAAAACTGTAGTAGGCTGGTAAATGAATACGAAATGTATAAACTGTACCCACTGATTTACTTCAAGTATAAACTTCAGGAATTATTTCCTCAATGGCGCATGTTGTGACGAAAGAAAATTCCATCCTGGTACTCAAACTCACTAATGAATAAACAAAATAATCGTCTAATGATTTCTGTCTCTTTTCACAACTTCCAAAAAAAGGAGGTTATGTGATGTGTTGAGGTTTAATGGGCGCATCTTTTAAGCTATGTATTACGATGACAACTCACCAGGGGGCGCTGCTGTATACATTATATCTTCTGAATTATCAGCCCGATTTTGATGCGGTTTTCTCTGATAGGCTTAGATTGGTTTAGCATATGAATTTATTTCATCTATTTTACGGATTATGTCAAAAGTTTCATATGAGTCATCTATCGATCTAAATGTGTAACGAAATGTTTTTGTATTTTTTAAAATAATGATTATTAAAATTAAAATTATTATTAATTTAAACATTTTCTTCTTGAGTGGTCCTGCGTCTAGTCTTCAATAAAGCTTTATCTTCCCACCAGGTCCAGGTCCAATCCGCGAGCCGCCCCGTGAAGCGGCGCGGTCAGCAGCGGTGCGGCCGTGCGATACCAGCGCAGAGCTGTTCCAGCTACAGTCAGCGCGCCTCAACCAGGCACAGCCGTTGAAGGGCAAACTTACCAACTGCCACAACTCGGGCTGTGAGAGGTAAGTGTAAATTGAACAATTTTCGTTAAGTACTAACCGTTAAACACTAGCTAAAATGATATACAGATGTTTGAAGTCAAGAACAGTGCAAAATGGAGATACTGGTGTAAAAAGGTGACAGCTTATGTTCTCATTCCTCAATACAGAGGGTTGTGACTCCGTGCAGAGTGAATTCACTAAGAAGTTCTTTTGGGCAACGACATCGAGGTGGGTGCCCAGAACTATCCATGATTATGGCTTTTTCAGTTGTGCCTTCAGTATACCTGTAATAGAACTGATTATTTAAAAGAAGGAAAAAGTATTTTTTCTTACCTGGCTCACTGGTGTCAATTCTTATGTCCCCAGGCCGTTCAGCGTACAGAAGATCCCGCACAGCAACCTGATCCTGCTCGTGGTGGACACGCTGTGCCCGTGCGGCGCCAAGCGGCTAGACGTGCGCGCGCGCGAGGCAGCCCCGCGCGCGCCCTGCGCTCGGCGGACACCGGCGCGTGCGCACCGCCGCCGTCCGCACGCATGCGTCTCTTATCATCCTGAGGTAACTTTTAAAAAAATAGTAAGATGACAATCGCAAAAATTGTGGCCATAGTAATCTAATGAGATTGAACCCTCCCTGATTGTTTTACCCGCTATTCTTACAAAGGGTTTCCTTAAATTATGAGTCTTTAGCAATTTAAATTTTAATTATAATCTAATGATAGCACATTTTAATAGAATATCTGTGTATTTCCAGGAAATCGAGATCCAGTCATGCGGTCGCGGCGGGCGGACGCAGCCCCTGTTCGCGCTGCTGGTGATGACGTCACTGCGGCTGCTGGCGAGCACGTGACTGCCCGGCCGCTAGTCCCGCTGCGACCGACCGCGGCCCTCCCCCCACTAATACCTTCCTTCGCTCCTCGACTCTGAAAGCTCCACGCGAGGTCGTCGGTCGCCAGCTACATCGCAGTGTGTTCGGGAACAGTTGTACGTTGTATGAGCGGGGCGGAGACGCCGCGCGCGGGGCCGCCCGCCCGCAGCGACCCGCCCCCGCGAGATATTTGTACGAGTTAGAGTTTTGAACATTTTTACCGACTGATGTTTTGGTCCGACCAAATGAACTTTTGATCTTGTTTTGAGACAGGATTATCTATTCGGATTAGGATACGATAATGATAATGTTTTCCCTTCTCGTTGATTTGACACTTCAATGTAACTGTGGACGTACGGTACATAGGTAGGTAACGAAAATATCTTGTTAAATTTAAATCGAGGATTATCACAAACTTGGAGATCTAATGAAATTATAGCTAATGTTAATAGATATTGAAAGATAATAATGTAAATTTATTGAATATCGTTTCACATGTTTTAGAAAAATTTACCTTTGTTGAACCTTACCCGATTTGTTTCTTTGTTTATCTAATTAATCGCAGTTTTAAATGGATAGTTGCATAGAGTCTAATGTAAATATTGAATCATTTTATTTGTAGGCGGTTTCTTTGCGGAGTTATGTGTGCCTGTGTATTTGTAATAGTCAAAACGTTGATTGGAACATCACAACCTCTCGCGAATTGATGTAGTAAAGTATTACTTTTACAAGAATTTTCAGCATTTCATCCGTATTTTAGACTCACATAAATGGTTTTAGTATTATTGTTACTTCAGGAAAAGATAGTGGTAAAGACTGAACTTATGACGTGTAAGTAAAGTATACTTCCAGTGCTAAATCCATCTTTATACAATTTTAATTAAATAAACATGGTTATGTATATTAGCAGGGCAGAGTAGAGTTGTGATGTGACATTTGAACACCCAGTTTTAGCCGTTAGTAATTTTCGCCTAATCTTCGAATAATCTAGAAACTGTAAACAGTTTCACGTCTTTATTGTAAATATTTTAATAAATTTAATGGCCTATTATTACGATTTTAAGAAAGTGTGTTGCTAATATTTGTATGTCGTTCAATTTCGACTTCTGTCTAGTTTGGGAAATTCGTATCTGTGTCATGAAATAAGGATTCAAATAATGATTCATAATTCGGGATGTTAGGTTTAACTGGTACGAAGCTCCAGGTTTGCATTTAAACCAACTTATCTGTGAATGATTGGCGGAGACAGTTCCATCATATCTTATTAAACGTAACAGAAATTGTTCAGAAACTTTTAGTTCTCTGTTTTCACCGCATCACAGTTAAGTTGGTCTACATATCTGAACATGACAATAATTCAGCTTTGGCTGAGCGTGTCGTACAACCTAACTTTACATGTTGTCTTCATTCACACATCATCATTAAATATATCTACATATCTGGAATCAAGCAATATTGAGAAAATATAACAACTAACTGTCGTTTTCCGTCTAATTCAGAATTTATATGAATTTAAATAATAACTGTTACTGTGCCGTGCAAAAGTTACAAAGATCTCTATAGATTTGGACGTAACGAACACTCAGATTTAACCCTCTATTAATTGATTCCTAGTCAATTAATCTACTACTTAGTCAATACTAAGGGCGCTTCATCTAAATCTATAGAAGTAACCTGTAACTTTTGTACGGCCATGATAAAAACTACAGAAGGAGACATACTCAGGCATATTTAAAGTAAAATATATGACACCGTCGTCTCTTTATGACATTGGACTACATAAAACTATCTTCTTTCCACCTATTGTGATATCCCTACCGAATCAAGTCAAAATTACTATTGTCTAATTAACCACACAAGTTGTTTTAAAAGGTCATTTTCATCTCATAGAAATTATTAAATCTTTTCTCCCGACGGGATAAGTAAGTACTGACAATTATGGTAAAGGTTTTGAAAAGTGAAGCGTATTTGTCTAACTCGTTTGTACTTATTGTGAATGTTAAATAGATATTAAAGATCAGACTCATGCATATAACATAACACATTATAGAGTTTTATAATAATCTTTATAGCGTTGTAATAAGGTTGGATTCTGCTTGCTATTGTCTGTGTTTGCAATGAAATAGTACAAAAACAGAGATATAGTTTACAAGTAGTTAGAGTTCAGGATACTAGAGAAGTCTTCCCAAACCGGGGCTTTCCATTTTAATTCAGTCAAATTTATATTAGTTTCTCTGTTGTCCTTGGGACTTCTTTCATAAAAGGCACTCTACGTTTTCAGTCGTGCCAAACCACATGAAAGTCCGAGATGTTTTCGATTACTAAGATACAATTAAATATATAGTTTCGTGATACGAGTACATAGAAATGGACAATAGCAAGTTAGGGTCCAAATGTGGAGGGTGTTACAGTCACAAACATTTTTCACATTCTAACGTGATATGTTTTAATTGTAGTTTTCCTAAAATGCTAAACAAAATCAAACATACTAGTTACTAATAATATTTTTTGTTTATTGACTGTAATACTACTGTCATAGAGATGTTCAGAGCCAAAGAAGAAAAAATCGATACGTGAAGCTCGAGAATTGGGCTTTAATTTTACGGTCCTGATTCCTATTTCAACTATAGGTGCTGATAACTAAACATATATATTGACGCCTAGCTTTTGAGCTTTATCTATCGAGCTTTTCTTTTATTGGTACAGATACAAACATAGCCATATCATATCGTAACGCAATACATACTCAGATTACATTAATATAACGGAGAAGCTTTTGAGAAATTGTACATTTTGTATAAATAATAACAGTAAGGAGTCGATTTAATGGCGTAGGATCGTTTATCTTGTGAGTGGCGAACGACTGGTGTATTGTGGGGGGCCGGACTTGTGTTACGTGACGGTGGAACAAACAAACAAACCATAAACCTTAATTTTTCAAAATGTATAAGAAAGGTTAAGCTTAAAAACCATTTGTTTTTTTTTTATTACACAACAAAAAACAACTGATTGAATGAAGTCGTTGCTGGTAGTAATGTTATCAGTTCTTCTGAAAGTTATTTTTTTAAATTAGTTTCTGAAATACTTTACGCTCACGTTGCTCAGTATTTGTGAAATATGATGCAAAAGTATTTTGCAACTAGATCATTCCTGCGGTATAATTTAAATTTAATACATAAATTAAACTATATCGTGACGTAACACAGGACCGGCCCCGTGTGCTTCTAGAAAGCGTCGAGTCTTCCATAGCAGTCGCGCGAGGGAGTGAATATACTGTTACTTTAAGTATTAAATGATAATAAATAGCGTATACTTTATCATAGCATAGCAGCGTGTTCGCGACCGCCGCGGTTTAGTTATATACTTATATAAACTATAGATACAAATCAAATACCTCGTTTTAGTTACAATAGCTAGACAGTTAGTTCATTTCGCGTTTAGTTCTTGGACATATCAATTCAGGCACCAAATGATAGCGTAAGCGGTTTTTGAATTTTTCGATTGTGATTTTTCATAATGAAATGTTTGTTTTGATTGGGTTTCTGGCGATAAAACAATGGTTTAGAGAATTTTCTATGGCATTAGGTATGTATGAAATCTTTTGTACATAAAATACATATTTCTCAAAATCATGGATTCTCAGTCTGTGTTTGGTGTGTTGGCGAAACACACTTTGTTGGTAATGAATGAATGTGTAAGAAACTTGTGAGAGAGATGTATTTGCTGTAATATAAGTCTAAATTTAGATAAACATCAACATTTAGAAATAAACTAAGAAAGGGTAACATTTCATGCTCCATCAGTGTACTAAGTGGCTAATAAATTACAGCAAATAAAGTTATTAACACGGTCAGAAGCCCAATCAAAAAAATACGTACCTAGAGTCTTGTACAATAAGTTCACGTAAAAAGTAAGTAACAGTGATGTAAATTTTGCCAGTTCGAGGTGTCGGTGTAAAATATTCTATATGAAAAAAATAATACAATTATTTTCGTTCTACATATCACTGTCGAATCCTTGTTAAAGCTTTTAGGAGTATATTCAAAATTTGTATCAGTAACGTTTGGAAATTACGAAAGCTCTTGATGTAATTTTTCAAGTTGTTTTTGTCCGTATTAGTTGGGTACTAGTTGTATCGCCGCGACACACACGTGGGGACATGGTTCTAGTGTAATTCTAGTGAACTTACTGTTTCTTTTTTTGTTATGTACTTGCCAGTTCGTGCTATAGATATACCGTAATTACAACAATAAAGTTCTCTTATAACATTGTGATTAGCGACTTTTCTTTTACACTTTCTGTTTCCCTGATTTCGTTCCATTGTACCTATATTAGTTGTATAAAAAAATGTCTACAACAGGACTAAATATGTCCTAAAATGGCCATTCTATCTACGAAGCATTTCCTACGTTACTCTCTCGCTTGGCTTCCATGACAGCAAATCCTTCATTACATAAAACTACTAAGTAAACCAGCAAAGATATTACCAATCTATAAATTGTATACTCTATTAACCCACTTTAAGTTTGTAGTCTAGCTAATGAACTTTACGCACAATTTCATTACTTTAGGACGAAAATAAAAGCCAGTAAATAAGAAGACTTGCGTTATATTTTATATTTCACATGTAGAGGCTGGCGGCGAACACGATGTCCCGCTTCAGCTTGTGTATTGCGTCGGAGAACTTGTTCTCGAGGTCTGTGTTGCCGATGTTCTTGGAGGCCTGGCACAGCTGCCGCAGCACCTCCTCCAGCCGACGCATGCAGCGGATTATGGAGCCTGGGGATAAAAATAATAATAATATTATAACAAGTATATAGCGGAACTGTAATTTTTAGCCTGCTTACTCCTCTTTCAGGCCACGAAAGGCCCACTCTGGAATGCAAGTAGCATACAGTCCCAAATGTGACAATCCACAAATGACCATATTTTAATTTAATTCATTCATCAATCAAGCATAGTCTATTATCAAACATCTACATTATTACATAAATATTAAAATGACACATATATTTAAAATGCTAAAGTTTGTCCGGGAGTATGTTATTTCTTCTTTACACTGAAACCGCTGAACAGGTTTAGATGAAAAGGCCTTAAAGAGAAGCATATTAAATTCCGGGGCTAATAAAATTCAATAGGCTACTTTAATCCTAAATCAAAATGAGTTACATCGCAGATGATGTTTCCATCACTTATAAGGCGAATTTCGTCTTCCAGATGTTAGTTGATTCTCGTTTGGTAACAAGTTCTTAACTCACTACTGTTCTCTGAACAGTATACTTTTCGGAGAACAGTAAATAATATAGCTAGCAACAGTAGAGCAGAACCTACCTTCGAAGACGTCAGTCATCTTGCATATCTGCAGGAAGGAGGCTCCCCTGGCCCACGCCAGCACCACGTCCATGAGCGTGCACTTGAACTTGTCCACGTAGGAGTCCTCGTCCAGGTCCATCTTGGCGTCTACGGACACCTTGGCTATACGGCGCGCGTATTCCTGCAAATAAAGAAAGAAAGAAATAAAGAAAACATTCATTAAAAACTTAATAAACAAACAAACAAACAAACATAAAATCTGCCACAACACAGCCCCAACTCAGCATAATGCTGGTAGTGTGGAAGCAACCAGCGCTGACAAACGAATTCAATAAAATCTTAGAATGCAGTAATACATACACCGTTTTAAATTTCAAAAAGTTCTAAATCTTTTCTTGTTCGTAACCACCTCTAGTGACAAGAGTTATCGAATCGCCCCCTCAGTGCTTCTTAACGACTGTCGTGTTGAGTCAAACAGCTGGAACTTACAATTGAACGTGTCAGTCGACTCACGGAAGTGAAAGTTATGACACACGCGTATTTATCCAGTATGGATTACTCCCTACTGTTAGGTGGTTTAACTGTCAAAGACGTGGTTTTTCAGCGATTATATGCATATTTATTTGTCATTAAGATGCGAGCCAAAATACCATATCACATTTCATGTCTATCCAATAATTCTGTCTCTCAGCTAGTCGGTTTTTGACGGGGAACTTTTATAGACAATGTTTTCATTTCAAGACCATAAAGCAGTATAACTACAGAACAGTTGTAAACAGTATATAAGCGAGTGTGGCTCAGCGGTTCCAGCGTTTGCTTTGTATCCAGACACACCCTGGTTCGAATCCGGCCCTACACCAATGACTTGTATTTTCAAGTTATGTGTGGATTTGCACTCGCTTAACGGTGAAGGAAAACATCGTGAGGAAACCGACATGTTTGAGGACCATAATATCCGAGGACATGTGTCTTCCGTGGAAGGACCTGGGCGCCCACCACGATGTATCTGCCCAAGAGAACTCTCCTAGCGGATTAAATCTGCGGGGGAGTCACGACCCTCAGTCATGAGGAAATGCGACTCACAGAGAGAAAGCAGTATATGATCATGGAGTATATATATCACGAAATAAAGAAAACAATGGAAGTGCCCTTATAACTACTTAGTACGGGTACCGGTGTCGCCAAACTCACATATAAGTAAAACAAAATATACATCTCTATGTGATAAATTATTCGTCCTGCTTTCATTTTGACACGTAATAATTGCACAGCAAGGCATGAATTATTTTTAAACATGTTTTTTGTGCGAGTGCGGAACGTCTTTCTAGCTCACGTAGCTAAACACGACTAATCATGGCCGGCGCGAATGTTGCGATATTCTCAGGCAGGAGATACGAGCATCAATTCCATTGTTTTCTCTGTTCTGTGATATATACCGTACCTGCAGTTGTCTCAGCACCCCCCGCAGCTCCTCCCCCGTGGCGGAGGCCTGCGTGCTCTTCTCGTACATGTACCATACCTGCAATTGTCTCAGCACCCCCCGCAGCTCCTCCCCCGTGGCGGAGGCCTGCGTGCTCTTCTCGTACATGTACCATACCTGCAATTGTCTCAGCACCCCCCGCAGCTCCTCCCCCGTGGCGGAGGACTGCGTGCTCTTCTCGTCGCACACGAAGCAGCTCACCAGCGCCGCGCTCTGCTCCGACGGCAGCGAGTTGAACACGCCGTTGAATATCAACTCGGTTAGTAGCAGCTCGTCGGCACTGGATAACAAGTAAAAAATTGATTGTTATCTTTTCATGATTATTTTGCCAATATACCTGTATGTACATATAACAAGTTTTAAAGTTCCTCTGTAATAAATTTAAGTTTTATGATAAAGAGGAGCCTGTACCCCAAGACACAGGTCACTCTAGTGCGGGGTGCAAAGTGCGCCAACAAATCCACACCAAGCAATTTGTTTTAATATTTATAAATCTGGTGACTAGTCTAAGTGTGTATGGTGTTATCTAAATAATTTGCCATTATAAAAACGATACTGTGTATGTTTCATTAATTTGTTTGCTTTTTTATCATGTTGCAATGGTCTTATGAATCCTCACGTTTTTTTGCTATGGTTTTTTATGCGACTTCGTCCGCTCTTTACAGCAAAATAGCTTTAACAGTTATAAATAAAATAAATATGAACATACCTGCTAAGTTCACAAGCGATCCTCCCCTTCAGTTCAATCACATCAGTAGCAGTACAGTATCCCATCCTCCTCAGCACTCGCTTGCGTTTCTTCAGCTCGTCCATTTGTAATATGCTCTTTGCTTTCCTCAACTCTGACTTGCACTCGGTGAGTTCTTCGAATAGTTCCTGCTTCTTCTCGTAGGCCGCCTGGAGGGCGCTGCGATTCTTATCGTTGTGGAGCGAGTGGCTGTATAGTCTGAAAAGGTATTAAAAATAAATAGAAATAGTGAAAAAAGTTCATTGTTAATTAATGAATAAATGAATTAAAATTAAATTACAGTCAAGGCAAGTGAACTACTTACAGTAGATATATATTTTTAAGAACTATTTCGACAAACTACTCGTATTCATTATTCTTTAATAATATTTGCAGAGTTATACTACCAAATTTATCGTAAAAATCGTAATGGGTGGAATTTTATTTTCTTCAACTTTTGTTCTCGCACTTTTCACTCCACGATCAATATTAGTATACATCCAAAAAAAGTACGAAAATATTGAAAAAAAAAAGTTAAAAAAAACAAAACAAAAAAAAAAATTAATTATTATTATTCCCAAAATATTGATCATGAAGTGAAAAGTGCGAGAACCAAAGTTGAAGAAAATAAAATTCCATCCATTACGATTTTTTCGATAAATTTGGTAGTAGGTATAACTCTGCAAATATTGATTTTACCGTAAAAATGATGATGGCCAAACTTGTGGAAAATTAAATTTCCAACAACTTTGGTTAGGACCATTTTTGCTCTAAAGTTGAAAATTAACGAGTTATTTCAAAGAAACGAAAAATTTAACTTTAAAACAAGATGGCGGCGAATGCTCTACCGGGATTAGTTAGAAAATCGAGATTTATATTTCCAACCACCCCCCCTGACGTTTAAAAAAAAATCGCTCCCCGGATTTTTTTTCTATTTAAATGTCTGCCCCGACTGGACTATAAAAAAAAGTAAAAAACATGGTCGGTCATTAAATAAATATATATAATTATTTATATTGTTTTAAACCTACATTTACATACGCGCTTACGATGTCTTTGACGTATTTGCGCATTGTAATGGAAATAACGAGTAGCAGCGATAGCCACAATGTCTAAGAATAATTACCAAAACCAAATAACGAAAACCAGCGTAAGTTTTAATGCTTAGGTATAACTGTCATAAAAAAATTATTTTGAAACATACCTCTCTTCCAAAATCTTAATCCTGTCGACAATATCCTTGAACACTGTATCCGTGATCTTCATATCCTTCACGGGGTTGAGTAGCGGGGGTCCGTCGGGGAAGCGTTTCTTCACCTCGCCTATTGTCTTGAGCACCGACTTCCTGTTGTCTGCGGGGCGCAGGTCGCTGGGGTAGTACACGCGGAGGGAAGATATCTTGTAGATTAGCGTGTGCAGTACTGGGACCACTTCCACGTCTCCTGACTGGGAACAATTGATGTGTAATGATTTAAAAAAAAAACAATTAAAGCCAAGTTGATATGATAGCCTAAGAAAGTGACCCCAAAGATATCTGAATGATTTTTTTATAATATAAACATACCTAGTCAGGTCATAAGTATTGTCACACAGTAAAAACTTTTTTTTTAGAATGCTGGCCACAAAAAAGTTTATTGAATTCGAATTTCGAATTGTTCATGAAAATAAAAATGTATACTTTTTAGAATTTTACTCATTTTTAAATATGGAGTGGACGCTTAAAGAAGACCGTGTTGCAGTTATTGCATTGCATCGTTGCAGTTACGCGCCAATTCAAATTTTTGACATACTGAAAAATTTGAATATAACCAAAAGATTCGTTTATCGTACCATCAAACGATACAATGAAGACTCTAGTGTAGATGACAGGTCAAGAAGTGGTCGCCCTCGGTCTGTTAGGACTCCAGCAGTGATAAAAGCTGTGAAGGCGCGAATTCAAAGAAATCCCAAACGTAAGCAGAAACTGTTGGCCCTTCAGATGGGGTTAAGCAGAACCACGGTGAAAAGGGTGTTAAATGAAGACTTAGGGCTTCGGGCATATCGAAGAAAAACAGGACATCGTTTGAATGCTCGTCTAATGGACCTGAGACTGAAGAGATGCCGCGCTTTGTTAAAGCGGTACGCGGGAAAAAAATACCGGGAAATTATTTTTTCGGATGAAAAAATTTTTACCGTAGAAGAGAGCTACAACAAACAAAATGATAAGGTGTACGCACACAGTAGTGAAGAAGCGAGCAAACGTATTCCGCGTGTCCAACGAGGTCATTTTCCATCCTCGCTCATGGTATGGTTGGGAGTTTCTTATTGGGGCTTAACAGAGGTACATTTTTGTGAGAAAGGTGTAAAAACGAATGCAGTTGTGTATCAAAATACAGTCCTGACGAACCTTGTGGAACCTGTTTCTCATATCATGTTCAATAACAAGCACTGGGTATTCCAACAAGATTCGGCGCCAGCTCATAGAGCGAAGAGCACACAAGACTGGCTGGCGGCGCGTGAAATCGACTTCATCCGGCACGAAGACTGGCCCTCCTCCAGTCCAGATTTGAATCCGTTAGATTACAAGATATGGCAACACTTGGAGGAAAAGGCGTGCTCAAAGCCTCATCCCAATTTGGAGTCACTCAAGACATCCTTGATTAAGGTAGCCGCCGATATTGACATGGACCTCGTTCGTGCAGCAATAGACGACTGGCCGCGCAGATTGAAGGCCTGTATTCAAAATCACGGAGGTCATTTTGAATAAACTTTATTGTCATAAGAATCTATGTTTTGTTAAGTTCATTTTGGTATATAAATGGTTACATAACGAATAAAATTGTTTCAATTATTTTATATTAAACATGTGACAGAATTTATGACCTGACTAGGTATATACATACATTTATCACAATACTGCTTCCTGCGGTCACAAATTAAAGTTTATTAAAATTACCTATATAAAAAGTTAGAAAGGTACATGGACGATAAAATAGGAAACAAAAGGAAATGCCTATACAAATTACCTATATAATAAAGTCATTACTATGTTATATCAACACATCTCATGTGATATTAAGTAGGTACTACTGGTAAAAGGTATCTCCAACTCGATCTTTACAGGTCCCGGTCGACAAATTTATTGCCCGAACGTGTCGAGTTTGCGTCTGATTTTCCTACACTTAATTAAGATTTTCGAGAGAGATAGACATCAGTCCTGCAGTACTTGTTGCTGGATTGCAGCAAGCAAAGTAATTGATAAACAATAAGAGAATAAAGAAGAAAGGGAATAAGATAACAAATAATAAATGATAAGCAATCACAAAGTAATCCTTTTCTAGCAGTTTAGCAGCATAGCTTAGTGAAGTGCTAATTACATATGTATAGTGTAAAATTTACCTCTCCCGACGGACACGGTACATTCTGCTCCTTATCATCACCCTCAGCTTTCGAACTCTTCACATGCAGCAATATATCCACAATGATGCTTGTCTCAGCGGTCAGAGGGTTCACGTCTTCTTTCTTGGACTTGCCTTTGTCTTTGTCTTTGCCAGTTTTTGTTCTGAAGTTCACTATAATGCCCCAGTCGTATTCGTGCTTTTCTGTTTTTACCTGGAAACGTAATAAGAAAGTTAGAGCACTCACACAAATATTTACGGATTTTTTAATTGATAATTGGTGTCTCAATAAATATATTTCTTTCTTTTTTCTATCTATCTACGCACTGCCCAAACCACTGGACGGATTGGTCTGAAATTCGGAATGAAGGTAGATGTTATGACGTAGGCATCCGCTAAGAAAGGATTTTTGGAAATGCCACTTTTAAATGGGTGAAATAGGGGATGCAAGTTTTACTTCAAAATGCGAGCGAAGCTGCGAGCACCCGCTAGTATCTCATAAAGATGAGATCAACTTGTTAATGGTTTTTTCGTCCAAAACTACGTTACATTATCTTTGGTCCAAGCTTTATACAATTTGAAATATAACTTACTTTTACAAGCCTGCCAGGTTGCAAGAAAGGTTTCAGATACTCCGGTCTGGTGATGAATGACCTGAACTGGTTCCCCAACAGATCCAGCTGAGACCTGATGCTGCAGTAGGAAGCTATGGAGTGCTGATTTTCGATGGTGAGGGCATCATACTCTTTCTGTTTCGCTTTCACTTCTGTTAGTGGGAGAGAGAGAATAGATTTTAGTTCAGAAATTACCTAAACTAAAATCTATTCTTTACTTTTCTACTTACTTCTATTAGTTACTTATTTACACAGCAATGTTTGTTTTGAATTAGGATCTATTTAATGAGAAATGAATCGGGCCGCTTCTCACTTAAACATATTTGCATTCCCTATCCGCGTTATTATTCAGTGTTCACTTTCCACATCTTGTTTGTGTAACTGTGTCCTTTACAATTCGCAAACACTTTGACTACGACTATGCTCATTCTCATTACTCATGACATCATGACTCATTTCAAATCAAATAATAATTAAAAATTTGATTCTATGGCTTTTTATAATAGGCTGTTTTTTTAATTATGCTTATTTGTACTTTGTATTGTACTTCAAAGTTCTTAGTAAGTATTAAGTATGAAGCAATCCAAAATTACGTCTATTCAATACTGTAATAGTAATTCTACTTACTGTCTATGAGGTTTGGTATTGCAGCCTGGTTTTGAAACTGGAAGAAACTCCTTTCCAACATGTATTCGGGATTGATTTCCTCTACGCGCAATAGATTAAGTACCTGAAAATTAGAATTAATAAAAAAAGAACAAGATATTTTTACATCATTGAGTTTTACAATGTCTTTTGTGGGTACATTTTGCTTAAACTAGATGTACAACGACCCCGTGGTAGTAGCTATAGCAACAGTCCTACCCGCTATTAAACCACTCTTTTTGCATTGTAAAATTAACTGGTACTTACCATGTTATATGTGAGGTGGAAAGCAGAGTTGATAGGATCTGCCTTCCCCTGCACCATGGCCTTGACCACGGTGGGAGTGACCTTCTCGTCTATCATGAGTATGACTATCCCCTTGTCGTCGAGGCCGCGCCGCCCCGCGCGACCAGACATCTGGATGTATTCACCCGATGATATCTGGGGAACAAAATTGTAAGTCAAAAATTTAACTACAATTAAAAAGTTTCGTGACACATTTTTGTCAATATGTAACTAATACGGCTTCCACCATCGTTCCTCGGCACCTGCGCCCGTGTCTCGGCGGGCAGCTCTGTCGCAGTCTGCGCGCTGTCGCGGTTCCAGAACGTACGTTCTGATGATAGGTGTCGTTACACTCGAAACGCGTTAACAACATATGCGAAATTACACGCGAGTGAAACAGTATTAGTTACATATTTACAATTTTAATATTTGACTAACTCCAAATGACAAAAAGCTATTTATTTGGTTAACTTAGATTGTTCCCTAAGTTAAAGAAGAATATTAATTTCAATATCACTTTTGGTTATCAAAAAATCAGTGGTAGAAAATTTTATATGCTAAAACAAAATTTTGCGTTATAAATTTATAACTCTAAATAGGTCAATCAACACAAAAATTGAACGTATTAAGTAGTCGGTTCAAAATATTATGGCCAGCCTCGTAAAAATGCAACTCTTGATTTTTTTCTTACGTATACTTTACATATGTACTAATCATATCAAATCTCCTGGTTTCCCGTCATGATAAATAAATGTATTACTTCATCTTGCATATTTATGCAAGTTTTTATACTTACAAATCGGAAGTCTTTGCCGTCAAACTTCTGACACGACGTGAAGACCACAGTTCTGGCGGGCATGTTGAGACCCATGGCGAACGTTTCCGTGGCGAACAGAGCCTGCAAATAAACAGAATTTCTAAATAACTATCGCTTGAAAATTGTTATAGAAACATACATAGGTACATATAGGTTTCTCCTAGGCAAACGTGCAACATCTTAGACTACAGTGGTGCTTAACATCAGGCAAGCTATAGTCAAACGTAGGCCTATTCCATGTAAAAAAACCATTATGTTTTGTTATTGATTAATGAATACTTTTTAAGAAATAAGTAAATGAGAGCATGTAATATTTATTGGTATAACAAATACATGCATTGTACTAACCAGACTACTTTTTTCTACGATTTATAGACTTAAGTTTTACTGCTGCCAGTCTAATTTAAGAACTGCTTATTAGTAAATTGTTATTTTTTTTATGCTTTGCTGAACTACAAAAGTATACTTTACCTTAATAAGTCCCAATCCGAAGAGAATCTCGATAGTTTCCTTCAATATGGGCAGCAGCCCTCCGTGATGTATCCCAATACCTCGCCTCAGTAAAGGTATGACGTTTTCAACTTGCGGCAGCTTTCTATCCTCTTCTGTGAGCACATCCATAGCGTTGTTGAATACTTCGTCTACTAGCTTCTTTTCTTCAACTAAAAACAAAAAGTGATCAGGTAAAGATTTTTTATGTATTGATTGTATACAATACAATATATCTTTATTGCACACCAAAAATAAATAACAATATTGAAAAGGACTTAAACCATAAATAAATGTACAAGTGGGCGGCCTTATCACCTTGAGTGATCTCTTCTAGGCAACCTTAGCAAGAAAGCGGTGAAAGAGATCAGCTTTGTTGGTGGCGTACAAATAAAAAACCTAAGTATATCTAAACAGAGAAACTAAAAGAAAATCAAACTAATTTTACATGTTACAAATAAATAATAATATTAATAAACTATGAACACACACATTTAACACCAATAAACGCGATTGACATTTTAAAACGTAGAGATGTAATAGTTGTATTTAGTTTGTGAAAATACTTCATCTTAGACCGACTTAGGTTTATAAGCTTAATTTAGTCCAAGTAAAATCTTAGACTAAAATGGTTAGTTAAAAATCTAGCCATTGGAGTTAAGACACTATCGTAGTACTTTTAGAAAAGTAAGTACTTAATTCTTAAAACTTTGTTTAGCTTGGTTGAAAGCAAGTGATGTTATTATTTGTACTTAGTGCCAAGATCTGGCACTGGAATATGTTTATTCACTTGAAATTTTAGAATCCTAGATATTGTTTTCAATTGGTATTCTGATTTTATAGAAAACGTAATAGTTCACAAAACCGTAACACACGAGTGTTGGAAACTTTAGACCACACTTCTTCTTCTTATCGAGTGAGAGTGGCCAACTTTGGTGTCGAGAGTTTATCAAGCCGCCCTAAGGGCCTCTGACATGGCTTAACGACTGCCGTACTAGACAAACAGCCGGGTCTTAGACCACAATATAACATACAAATATTACGACAAATCTTTGACGAAATATAAACTACTCACGCGTATTAAAGTCCAACTTGGCCATCTGCATAGCATAGGCCTCGCACTCTTTCTTACTGAAGCTGAATATGATGACGGGCGCGAAGTTTCTCTCCATTATCATCTTGACAATGTTGAAGATGTTCGTTGTGTTCTGGTTCTTGGGACCACCGCGGCGACCCTTTTCTCTGTCACCTTTAATGATATAAAAATTATTTTAGTTTAATATACATATTATTTTTTTAATGTTATCTATAATGTCCCACTGCTGGGCAAAGGTCTCATCCAATTCCGTTAAATAGAATAAATATAAATATTTAGAGACATTTCACACAGCGCCATCTAGCCAAATACTAAGCAAACGCTAGTGTCATGGAAACTAGATACCTGCGTGTAAAAGTAATAAAAGTTGCATTGAGAAATTAATAAAAGTTGCATTGAGTATTGAGAAATTAATAAATAAATAAAGTAAATAAAAAATAAAGAGTATTGAGAAATTAATAAATAAAAATTGCATATTACAAAATCTTTAAATATTTATTAATATATTAATTAACATTTTCATATATTTATTATGAATATATATACCTTTAGCTGCGTCTCCTGCGTTACTTAGCACTGCCATTGCAGTGTTGAAGTTGTCTTCTTTGAAAATACCCTGAGGGGATTACAAAAACATCATTGTCGACAGAATAAATAAAAAAAACATTCCAAAAATACATTCAGATAAAATCGAGGACAGTTAATTCACATACAGGCATCAAACCACCCCACATCAAGCCTTAAAATACACTTTTTTCAATTCGACATGTAAGTTAGCGTTTGCAAATACATTGAGGAAAATGAACTCTACATTGCAAACAATCTATAAAAAATTGCTAAATAATGCAATACTGATGCTTGCAATGCATTTTTTTTGTTTAACATGGGTAATTTTCTTGTGTCCCAAATAAAGATTATGTTAAAAAACTGTATTTCTATGAAAGATACCTTCTCATCCACCACAAGATGTATCCCGTCCCCTCCAGCCGGGAAGATGTAGTGCTGCAGCGGCGTCGGCCTGAACTCCGTGTAGACGACGTGGCACGGCTGCGAGTGCAGGCGGCACACCCACTCCGCGAACTGGCGCGCGTTGGGGATCGTGGCCGACAGGAACACGTAGTGCACGTTGTCCGGGAGCAGGATCAGGGTTTCTAGAGAAAATATAGTTACATGAGTTCTTCTAGTGAAACATACACAACTATAAATAAAGGACGGCCCTATCTATGGGTTGGTTTTACCCTGTGACAAATGAAGATCAGTAGTATAATTCAAATAAATCAACGCAGCAAAATAACAAAACACGATCGCATATTTTGAATCACCAGCAGCCGGAAGGGGGTAGAAGGAACCACAAACAAACGACGATCGTGACAACGCCGTCAGAAAGAGACAAGAAATCCTAGCAAAACATAAGTTATTCATTATAATTCCAAAAGAAAGGACGCCTAAACGAACTTGATGATTTCAAAATCATATAATTTCATTTGTATAAATTGTATTGACAGGTTTCATATAAGTTTCATATAAGGATTTTGTCATTTTGTTCTTACCTTCCCAAACCACTCCTCTTTCTTTGTCCCTCATGTAATGGATCTCGTCAAATATAACCCAACCAACTTCTCTCATGATTTCTGAACCCCGATACAACATGTTTCTGAGAATCTATAAACAACAATTTGAAATAATTAGAATGATGGCTAGCAAGTAAAACAACTGATTTGTAATAGAAACCTATAAAATTTTGTTACTGAATTGAAATAAAATGGGAAAAATCGCATCAAAATCCTGTTTGAAAGGAATGTTTTTGAGCAACAATTTTGCTAGTTAAAAAAAGCAGTAAAATGTTGTATGCTGAATGGTAAACTATAATGTATGTGTATATTATGTAAGTCAGCAAACATTCAGCTCTTCAAATTGAAGTAAAGCATCAGTAAACTATGTATTTGTAGTGAATAAGCATACTTTTATGTGTCTACATTAATAAATAAACTGAGCTGAACTTAATGTCAAGATCAAACGAAAAACTTTTTAGTGTGTAAATATCTTGCTACTTGCTTTATTTACTTATAAGATATTGATCCAGGTGTTTGGATTTTTTTTTAACCAATGTATTCATATTTATTTACTGATCTTACTAACCTCAGTAGTCATTATAAGACATGATGCAGATGGGTTTATAGTCACATCTCCGGTGATGAGACCAACATCCAGGAACTCCTCCGAGAACTCTCGGTACTTCTGATTGGAGAGAGCCTTGATGGGGGTGGTGTAGATCACTCGCTGCTTGTTCTTTAGCGATAGGGCTATTGCATATCTAGAAGTTTATGGGTGAATTTAGTTGTTCAACTTTTCTTTTCTTTTAAAACTACTTAAGTTCGAAAGAATTCTTGAGGCTGAGGAATTTTCATTGAATTTAAAATATCTGTACCTATTCTGATTCTTCTAGTCTAAATATTTGTATATGCTGAATAACATTAATTTTGTTATTCTGCATTTTCATATCCATCCTACCAATATTTTCAGCAGAAGTATGTTTGTTGGTCTATTGTTTCCTCTCATGCTGCAACCGACTATTATGATTTTTGGTATGGTGTTTAAGTTTATATAGGATGGAAGTTTGTGTAGGATATTCAGTTATTTATTCAAGAAGAAAGAAAGAAAGAAAAATATTTATTCTGCATAACAAGTGATTGAAGTGTGATCCCTAAAGTTAGGTAGGTTTCTTTTACGACTAAACAACATGAGTACAGCTGCTGTTGTAGGTAAGTAAATAACATGCAACACTATTTATCTATCATTTCTTCCAAACCAAACTTTTCAAAGAGTTTTTTAACAAAGCTAGCACAATGCAACAAATATAGTACTAAAATATACTCACTCTGCCACCACAGTTTTACCAGCAGAAGTATGAGCAGAGACCAACACGGATTGGTAATTATCTATGCACATAATAGCTTCCTTTTGAAATGGATCCAGTATAAAGCTGTACTGTTTAGCTGGCTCTGCGGATATAGGCTTGAGTGCATGGAACTCTGCATTCGGAGGGACGGCCACCTCATGGGTACAGCCCTCGTGGGTCTCCAGGGTATGGATTACTATTCTGGAGCTTAGTAGGTCTACACTGTAAAATAATAATTTAAATTGTTCTTAATTTGTACAGACTTTAAAGTTGTATTTAATATCATTGATACAGTGTTGCAAGAACAACCATGTTCAAAATTAATTCTAAATACAAGATTAATTTTGAAACCATATTCAAAATGAATTCTGCAATAGAACAATTCCTTTTCTTCAGATTAAGAAATAATTTATTCATACAAAAATGAGTGCAAAACATCTTAAAAATATTCATAAGTTTTACCATCACAACCTTACATAAAGTACACTACATATTATTTCGAAATAATCATTACATGATTAACATTAAATAAACAGTCCATTGTATTACAAAATATATCTCCAGTCTGTTTTGACCAGATTACAGTAAAAAACTCACACTTCAGTCAACTACATTTCAACTTTAAGAAATTCTCATATTATAATTGTATCATCATCTTATCAATATTATTGTTGCAGCGAGTAAGGGCATTTCTAAATGGCTGTAATAACTAAAATCACTTACTTTATGTCAGCAATAAGGTCACTATCATCCTCAGTTTTGAGTTTCTTTGAAACAGTTGTGTCTGCATACTCCACCTGCTCGTGAGCTCTCTTATTTCTCTCGGCAGAAGTTTCTCCCGCCGCCCTGAAACAATGCAAATGAGGTTAATATCAAATAAACATACACATATACTTTTAAGCGATCTCGGATGTATAATCATTGTATTAGGGGTAGTATATAAAAAATAACAATGACCATAGTGAGTTTACGACCTAGGATATTTCAAAAGCACGGCGTAAACTCTAAAAACGCAATACAATAACAACGTTTTAGGTTATACTATACTTACTCATCTTTTTTCTCTGTTGCTATCACTGGACATTGGAGAGCGGCTTCATTTGGTGGTGCCTCATCAAAACAATCAAATAGACTATCAACATCTGCCATTTTTCTTAACAATTCAATACATTTCCGGATAAATATTTTATGAAACGAGCAAAATGCAATTTGCTTTGCTACAACTTCAACTTACAAGAACCGATTCGGAGAACAAGTAGAACAACCAACGAATTCGAAACGACGACAAGGACAAGCGGATGAAAAGTCGTCTAATGTCAATGTCAAAAGTTTTATTATTTGTCTATATGTGACCAGAGAGGTATAACGCATCAATTTTTTTACCGATTTACCGGTTTTGTTGTGGCAACATTTTTTGATGAGTCAACGGTCACGTGATCAACAAAGCTTGGGCTTCGTGCGATTTGATTGGCGCATTTTCCAGTTTTTTTCTGATTTCACCGCTTGTCTTCGAGTGTGAGCTCGCGTTGAAATAATTTATTTTGAGATAGAATTCGACTAACGTGACTGAAAAAGTAATCAACAATGTCGTCGAAATCAAAAAAGACTGTGACAACTACGTCTAACATAAGTGTTGTGTCTTCTGTGCAAAGCCCGCAGCAATCCAGCACTCCCGTTGGAAGCCGCCCTTCGAGCTCTGCCGGCCGGCCCAACAGTCCCTTGAGTCCTACGAGACACAGCCGTCTGCAAGAAAAAGATGCTCTACAAAACCTCAATGACCGTCTCGCCGCCTATATTGACAAAGTTCGTCAGTTGGAGAGCGAAAACTCGGGATTACGTCGTGAAATTCAAACCACACAGGAGGTGGTCACACGCGAGGTGTCCAATATCAAGGGAATTTACGAACATGAGTTGCAAGACGCCAGGAAGCTTTTGGACGACACCTCCCGCGAAAAGGCTAAATTGGAGATTGATTTGAAGAGATTGTACGAGGAGAACGATGATCTGAAGAAGCGGTAAGTTGTGGCTTATCTTTCTTATCTAGCATCGATTAGGGTAATAATAACGCTCGATGGCAATGGTTGTTTTCGGTCGGCATTGATAGATGCATGCAGAAGTCGCTTCTTCCGGCTAAGCTAACCTTAGCGCGAAGTTTACGTCATCGGCGGCGATTCTCGGCGAGCGCGGTGTGACGAGCGTGCGACCTCGCTTTTACGACACAGTGACATCATAGCCCGATTTAATCCCACTAATCACATTCCTATGTGTAACTAAAGTATATTTTGGCCTACTGTTGCCAACACTCTTCATGCTGCATTTTTCACTCTTGTTTGTAAACAAAACCATGTTTGAATTGATCTATGGAGCCTTATCATAATCAGATATGACATAGATTTATTTATAGCCATGTGCATGGTTTCACAGCTAAGATGTAGTGCTTTTATAAAGTAGGTACCAGGTATATCAATAGTTACATTACTCTTTCAATTGTATTGATTATACCATGTGTTCACTCCACAAAAAGCGAAACAGTTTTAAAATACTTAATGAGCTCTTTATAAAGTACCACATGCTACAATAACGATGTAGGTATATCCTTCAAAAAGTTTCTACTCAATGAAATTATCACCACTAAGAAGATACCTACTCTTTTACATGTCAAGGTCTTAACCTAATTATTGTAGTGAATTTTATCTCGCTTACACAAACAATAAAATCTTGCTATTTGTAAGCATGATTCAGAACTAAAACTACTCAGAATACAATTATTCATTTGAGTAATATTTTGTTAAATCCTTGACTCTGCTTAATTATTCATTGACAACCACACCAGGAAAACAAACTAGGTATTCAATTAATTTTGAGTTTTGTAAAATCTATTGTGGTAATTATTTTCACACTAAAGACTAATTATATGTTATGCATGCCCGACTGCATCTGAATTTTTATGAATTAAGTATCTGTTTTTAATAAATTGTATCCTCTTTCAATTTAATCTAACTCATTATATTAAAAATGTATCATATATTTTGAAAGTGTAGACCATATATACACAATGTTATAATAAATTTTGTTGTTTTAACAGCATGTAAAAGTTATCATAGCTAGCTATGAAACTGGAATAACCTTGAAATGGAATTTGAGAATGAGTGAAAATGTCACATTCTTACATTAACACTGTTATCTGTCTGCCAGTATGATTATAATTTGCATGAATTTGTTACCAAACTTGCTAATGATGAAGTTTCATTTTCAAATTTAGATGGATTGGTTAGTAGGTACCTATCTATGTGAACAGTCTAAATTGTCATAATAATGTGACTGTTTTGTATGTTTCAACAACATACTCACACTACACAACACATGTACTAAATATATATTTTAAGTCATATCTTACTTGTTTTTTCACATATTTTATTTTATACAAGTAAGTATACTCAGGTACTGTATATAACTAAGAACTATATTAGGTACATATAAACTGCTATGTGAGTCAGTAGATGCATTGACAAAGTAGTCTGTATCACCTTGGTGAAGTTTACCATTTTTGGATATCAATGTAGTCAGTATCAGGTACAGAAAGGTCACATTTCAACTTGGTAATGATGCCTAAGCATGCAACAATAAAATGCTTACATTTACAGCTTGGAAGTATAGTATATGCTTTTGTATAATGTACTTATGCATATATTACAAAATATTGATCAATCATAGACATACTTAATAGTTATTGAAGTAAAAATGTTGGTGTATTACTAGTTTGAAAAAAAATACAGTTATTACCAGACATACAATTAAGATGTTTAAAAAATCATTAAATAGATATAGTGTGTATTCTGGGCAAGCATTCTACATGTTATGCATATTCTTTTCACACTAAAGCAGAGCTACAAATTATCAAGACAACACTTATTTTACTTTGAGAGTGACATTGTTTACTCTCTTTCCCTGATGCATGAGAGGCCCAAAGGTTGTAGAATAATAGAAAATGTAACTTTACACATGTAAAATGTGCCCCAATACCTCGGGGCACATGTTTTTTTTTTTTTAATTGTATGTGTGGAAGTATAAATAAATAAAATCATAGATATTTTCTAGTGGCATAATGTCACTGTGTATTACTTGTTACTTACTATAAAGTAATTAAACACATATGCACTCATTTCCCCTCAACCAATGTCACACGGTGGCCTAGTCTGCCAGTCTATACATCCAGGTCAAGGTAGTGTCCGTTTTGCTAATGTTTTATTTTATTTCCTTGTTTTCTGCAGCATTCTTCAGCATTACCACTTTATACTTAAGTTTGCATACAACTTCTGCATGTTTGTGTGCATATTAAATTTATTGATAATATCCTATTAATCCACATTGTGTTTTTAACCATCTGAATGCAGGATCAACATAATATGCAAAAATAAAAAGTCAATAATGCTTTATGTGACTCAAACATCCGTCCATTATTATGTTGATAATTTCCCATTACAGTGTGGTATTGTATGAACTTCTGTATTCTGTGTTATGGTAATGATATCAGATGCCTTAAAAGAATTATAAAAGAGTTAGAAGCCAGATTTCATTCATATTTCAACCTTGCGTCCATTAGAAGCAATATGATAATGATCTGACATTAAGTTATTGAAAACAATTTCAATTGTACTGAGCTCAATTTCCAATCTTGATTTTCAGTACCTACCTTATTGATTTTACCTAGAAACAACATTATGTTACAAAACTTGGTGAAACTCGGTTTGGCAGCACAAGTCTCACAGGTTTTCGGCGGGCGCCCGCCGCATGCCTCGCGGAGGGTGTTGACCCTGGATCGTTACGTCATCGCACACGCATGGCTGCCCGCTAGCTTAGTACCTCCATAGGGAATTACCATTTTGGTAATAAATTCGATAAAATTAGTTATAGGTAGAATCAAACTTGAAAATGTTTGAGGCTCTATATTTTATTGTTAGCACCAAAACGAAGCTTAGCAAGGAATATGCCAAATCCTGTATTTCCCTCGAGTAAATACATACCTGATACCTTTATTATCCTAATAATGGCGCTAATAATAGCCAATTTTTGAGTAAATAACGCCATCAAACTTAAAATGATTATCTTGTTTGGCTCAAAGTAACACCCAAAAACCGAGAAAGAGTACAACAATGTCCTCTACGCGTCATCAATAAATTCGAGCGCGATAAACAACCGGTGTGGACTCCTAAACATGACGTAATGTCCTTACTTACTGGCTAGGGCCTTGAATCACTTGAGGAAGCTATAAGTAGCGTAGCGAGTCATATTCATATCATTTACATATACCTAGTCAGGTCATAAGTATTGTCACACAGTAAAAACTTTTCTTTTAGAATGCTGGCCAAAAGAAAGTTTATTGAATTCGAATTTCGAATTGTTCATGAAAATAAAAATGTATGCTTTTTAAAATTTTACTCATTTTTAAATATGGAGTGGACGCTTAAAGAAGACCGTGTTGCAGTTATTGCATTGCATCGTTGCGGTTACGCGCCAATTCAAATTTTTGACATACTGAAAAATTTGAATATAACCAAAAGATTCGTTTATCGTACCATCAAACGATACAATGAAGACTCTAGTGTAGATGACAGGTCAAGAAGTGGTCGCCCTCGGTCAGTTAGGACTCCAGCAGTGATAAAAGCTGTGAAGGCGCGAATTCAAAGAAATCCCAAACCCAGATGGGGTTAAGCAGAACCACGGTGAAAAGGGTGTTAAATGAAGACTTAGGGCTTCGGGCATATCGTAGAAAAACAGGACATCGTTTGAATGCTCGTCTAATGGACCTGAGACTGAAGAGATGCCGCGCTTTGTTGAAGCGGTACGCGGGAAAAAAATATCGGGAAATTCTTTTTTCGGATGAAAAAATTTTTACCGTAGAAGAGAGCTACAACAAACAAAATGATAAGGTGTACGCACACAGTAGTGAAGAAGCGAGCAAACGTATTCCGCGTGTCCAACGAGGTCATTTTCCATCCTCGCTCATGGTATGGTTGTGAGTTTCTTATTGGGGCTTAACAGAGGTACATTTTTGTGAGAAAGGTGTAAAAACGAATGCAGTTGTGTATCAAAATACAGTCCTGACGAACCTCGTGGAACCTGTTTCTCATATCATGTTCAATAACAAGCACTGGGTATTCCAACAAGATTCGGCGCCAGCTCATAGAGCGAAGAGCACACAAGACTGGCTGGCGGCGCGTGAAATCGACTTCATCCGGCACGAAGACTGGCCCTCCTCCAGTCCAGATTTGAATCCGTTGGATTACAAGATATGGCAACACTTGGAGGAAATGGCGTGCTCAAAGCCTCATCCCAATTTGGAGTCACTCAAGACATCCTTGATTAAGGCAGCCGCCGATATTGACATGGACCTCGTTCGTGCAGCGATAGACGACTGGCCGCGCAGATTGAAGGCCTGTATTCAAAATCACGGAGGTCATTTTGAATAAACTTTATTGTCATAAGAGTCTATGTTTTGTTAAGTTCATTTTGGTATATAAATGGTTACATAAAGAATAAAATTGTTTAAATTATTTTATATTAAACATGTGACAGAATTTATGACCTGACTAGGTATTATGTCGGATGATAAGTTACGAGCTTTCACAATATATTCAATAGTTCTTACCAATATTGTGGTCTTAATTATGCACCTGAATCATCGAATGATTAGTTGATTAGTAATTAAGAAAACAAGTTGAAAAGACAATATTCATCTGATATTAAAAGACGTTGATTCAAATTTATAAGCATGGCGATTAATTGTACTGACAATTATCTGCCATCGGATAACAACGCTAATTAGTATTAGGAATAGGAATCTCGCTGGTGTGTTTAATCTACAAATAAAAGACTGAACCAACAATGGCCAATATATTTCCTGCTATCGCTGAGCTTGTTACTCGCTCGTCTATGTGCGATCGGCCTTAAAGTCGATACAAATGCAAGCCTCCGCCGGAAACTAAAATATTATTGTACCTAACACTAATACTGGTGACGAATTCGCACAAGTATGCTGCTGCGTCATCGGCTCTAAGCTATAAAAAGCTCACTAAGTTCGCCGGATAGCTTTTATATTCAGCCGGTGACGTCATGACCTAACTAGCAACACCACTTTTTATAGAGCTACATAAAGTTTCTGAAAACACAAGTGGCGCAAAAAATAAATTAGATTTCATTCTGCACTCAAACTTTTAATAATAGACGTGTCCTGGTAGTAATAGCAGAATACAAAGTCTTTATTTTATAATCGTTTAAAACTAGCACTTTATTATTGTTTAATACTTAAAAAAATATTCATCTAAGCATCTCAAGGCGGTCTCCCACGTAGCAAAATAACGGCTCATGGCTATTTTGCGGTTAATCCTGCAAAAATAACTTTGCTATCACATATTTCCTAGTAGACGTCGCTTCATTGTAAGTTAGCTGCACGATTACGAACGATATTTTATTTTCAACTACTAGTTAGTGCAGCCAGCTTCGCCCACATCATTTCATCAGCAAGTCGGCCTATTCTATGTTCCTTCAGATCCTTCACTACCTCTTTGTCTTAAGTTATTTTGAACTTGTTGCTCAAAGATAAAAACAATCCAATCTAACAAACACATTCGCATTGCTTTGAAAGTGTTGATACGCAAAATAAACATTAAACTGAAATTTATTTTACCTAATCATCTTATCTACAATAGGGATCGCCCGATAAAACATAAAAGACATATTTAGTATCACAGGCCACAGCTTTTATAACATAAAATGGGGTCATGACACTCAACCGTTTCAATACCTCAAGAACATTTAGGGCATTGTTTTGACAAACAAACAGACAGGTTTTCAAATTCAATTCAAAATTATAAACTATGTAAACTTATCTGAGCAAAAAATATTGTAAAATAGAATACTAAAATTTAGCTCAAATTATCATAAAAGCGCGACTGGTTTTATCTGCTTCACAAGATAATTTTAAGCTCTATTGCTGTGTTTTGAAAGTTGTTATTTCTGCAAACGTATCAAGGCATCTATTTTGTGCGATTACTGCAACTTTTGCCTCAATAAAAAACAACCGCTATATTATTCTCGATTCGCTACCTCGGTCTGATGGACGAGGTAGGTAAGTCGCGTGGATGTCATCACGCAATCGATATTTTGGGCTTGGGCTTTCGACCTTCACTTCTCCAAACACTGGTACGGCATGTGATACCCTCTGCTTGGATAACAGAATGCCGTCATAAGTCCGTGTCACGGCTGAATAAAATCTGGCGATGCGCGATAATGGACCACAGTCCGAAGGGTTCTGTATCTCCTTGCAATGCTCATATTTTTCTGAATTTACTGAGCTAACAGGTTCTGGTATTTAATAATGAAAGCATCATCCCTAATATAATGAGATAACTGGTAGTGCCATATTTCCATGTAACTGAAAAACTTGACGCAAATATCGTACGAGACACATAAATATCCCACAGCTCTGCCATAACAAAACTAGACAGCTATCTTCTCAAGCACTTCTAATCTAATAAACGCTCCACGCCCACGACACCCTGCTGGCCGAAATAATTGAGCTTCACGCAGAGAAAAATAATAGTTCATTGTGTGGCTTTACCAAACTTCCTGAGTCACATAACCCTAAAAAGTAGTAAACGTTTTGTTTACAAAAGTCGCCGTGGTTTGTACGACCGGGGCGCGAACATCGCATGCTATTGCCCAATCAATTCTGTCTTATCGTCCCGCTTCCAGTTCGTTATACGATTATTTCCATCGTATTCGTGGCCCAGTTTGCCGCGGGCCGTTTATCATCCCCCTTTCTCTTTTTAATTTGCTCGACGACGCGGGATATCGGCCAAGGCCCACATGCGGGCTCCCACCGCGTGCACATGGCAATCTCTCTGTAACTAACACATATTCTGCAGCACGTTAAACGCGGGAAAATTATATACTAACACATATTCGATGAGAGTAAAAATAATTTCTTACTCTGTGAACATCGTATAGAAAGCGCGGGAATAGCATTATAGAGTCAGTAATTATAACTGTTTTGGCAGCAACTCTACCGCGTATATATATCATCTTCTAGATATCTTGATCGAATCTTTTTAGTCCCCGATTTCAAGACAAGTCAAGATCTTGCGCGCTCTCTAGAATTGGTCGAGTACAAAATTATTAGCGTCTCACGCGTACGCACCGGATAGCACGCTACGTGTTTACAAAAACATTCCGGTGTGTTGCGCAATACCACGCCGCCCGGTAACTGGGCTCGCCACTTCTTGGATGTTACGGCTTTACATGACTTCTATGAATTCTTTACGAGTGTCTTGAATGATGAGTATTTAATTCGCAGTAGGTATAGGCTCGTTAGTGTTATTGGTGAATAATTTAAAACATGTTTCAGGCATACAAACAGGCAGACTATAAATTATGATTAATATTGAATAGGTACCTAATGAAGCGAGTTGAACTGAGCTCCAAATATGATAGTACAACATCACACTAGCTCAAGAATTCTAGATTTAGACCTACACATTACATTAGAACCAGCTAAAATATTCGTATTTCGCTATTTGATTGTATTTTCTGTAATTTGCTTTATAATAATAATAATAACCAATACTATTACAAACAGTAACTAATAAAACGTTTGGATAATAAGTACCATATAATTTGATCATGAAAATCACACATATTATATAATAAATTATAACACTCTTCATAGGCTAGAGATGCTGGTGATAGTGGTGACCATAACTGGTCACTCTGGTCTAATAGCTAGCATAATCTCAAGCTCCATATAAAATAATATAGGTTTTTTTTAGTCATGATGGAGCACCCCATAGTTCTTCTTCTTATCGAATGAGAGTGGCCAACTCTGGTGACGAGTTTTCAAACCGCCCTAAGGGCCTCTGACGTGGCTTAACGACTGCCGAACTAGACAAACAGTTACGGGACCTACAATTTTATTTACTCTATAGTTAAATACCATAAATCAGCAACTGACTCTAACCCCTTGTTTGTTTGTGTCCAGGCTGGACAAGAAGACCAAGGACTGCGCCCAGGCGGAGAACTTGGCCAACCACTATGAGAACCGCTACAACGAGGAAGTCAACAAGTACAAGCCAGCCGTGGCCGCCATGAAGAAGGCACAGGATGAGGCTAGGGTCAGTATTGTTCACACAAAGAGAGTAATTAAGATCGGTTCATAAATAGCAGAGTAGATGGGTAACATACCTAAAAAAAAATTCAAAAGAATTGAGAACCTCCTTTTGTTGAAGTCAGTTAAAAATACAATCAAAATATATTTACACATGTTATAAATTTTAACACATTATTAGGTATTGATTTACATTTCCGTCGGTTGCATACGCTAACACGTAAAATCGGTAAGTAAATCTTGGCTTGTTAATCGTGAGTAAACCGGTGAGCTTTGACTGAGGCACCTACAAAGCAGTATTGGGCAAAATTTAATTGCAATTAACAATTGATCAATTGTAATTGTCCAACACTGCTACAAAGGTTTGAAAACTGCATTTCAGTGCTCTATGTGTTGTTTGAACCAAAAACTTAAGATTAACAAGACCAAGAACTTAACTTAAGATTATGTGAGTTACTGCAGTTAAGTAGTTAGTTAAGATTATGTAGAACCGATTTGGATTAAATTTGCTATACTTACAGATAGTTTAGACCCCAGGATTAACAGATACTTTAAACTGCATTGCGCCGCTAGTAAAAATACTGTTACTCCTCTATACAAGCTTATTTTAATTTTCTCATTTGTTCTGCCCACCTCCAGGAGCTGAACAAAGAGCTGGAGAACCTGCGCAAGCTGTACGCCGACACGCGCAAGACCCTGGAGGAGGAGATGCTGTGCCGCATCGACATGGAGAACACCGTGCAGAGCCTGCGCGAGGAGCTGTCCTTCAAGGACCAGGTGTTCCAGCAGGAGCTGCAGGAGACGCGCACCAGGAGGCAGGTCGAGATCTCCGAGATCGGTGAGTTGAACTTCTTTTACAATGTTTTTTTATTGACACTTTCACAAAGTATATAATATTTCACTTATTTATATTGTCATTACCACATAACATAATATAATCAAAACTTATATGTATGTGTAATGTATAGGCTTGTCTTAGACCAGAAGCCAAACCACTTACATAAACCATTTTGCAGCGTATGTTGTTATAGGTATGTTTATATATTGTTGTTATAGGATAATGTTACAATGACAAATAAATTTGAAAAACAAACAGACTAGAAGTGCATAGGGAGCCCCATGTGCTTCTGGTCTAAGACAGTCCTCAAGCATTTATGACGTATCACCAAAAAACAATTTAAAAAATATATCCAACATCTTTCAGAACTTGTAATTATATTCTTAAGAAATGCATGAAAGACTCACTCTATTCCCTAACTTGAAACATATCTGATCTGAGAGTAATAAACTATATTGATATCTCTGTTAGTTCACCAGAAATGCGTGGACAAACATACATCCCTGGTATTTCAATTTACGAAATTAGCGTTTTAAAGCCTAAAAAAATCATCATACTTAAATTTTAAATACATTTTAACTATGTTAGTTCTAAAGGAGTACAAACCGAGCTCTCATTCCAATGCTAGCCAGCAAAATTATTAACATATTGCTATAATTGCAGACGGTCGCCTGGCGCAGCAGTACGAGGCTAAGCTGCAGTCCAGCCTGCAGGAGCTGCGCGACCAGCAGGAGGCCAACATCAAGGCCAACCGGGATGAGATCGAGGCCCTCTATGAGAACAAGGTAATATTCCATATATCTACACAGGCTCATTTAGTCGTAAGTTCTATATCAATATTAAGCATAATCTTTTAGAATAGAAAAACATTTATTGAGTCAGATTAACAGACATTTAGCAAATATATACACGCACATACATTCAATAAATAAATAAGTCTGCCCCAACTCAGCATAATGCTGATTACTGGAAGCAATCAGCGCTGGTCTTCCGTTAGGGCTGGCTGTGACGTCACGCACGTAACAATGATTTAAGTATGGCTTCACTATGTAAAAGCCACAACTTTCGTTCTATGTTGCGCTTTCAAGAGTAACTTCTAAAGAAAATATTTTTGTACTGTCTAATGACAAAATATATAGATATTGTATACAAAGATATATTGTCGTGTACAAAGATACCTATCCACCAGCTTTGTACCCGTGTGAAGCCGGGACGGGTCGCTAGCTCTTGATAAACAAGTGTTTTATGAAATTGAATTTATTTGATTAATGTTTAACTATAGTTTATTAATGTTTGTAATTATGTTATCTATCATTAATTTGGTATCCAAAAATGTATATCACTATTATTATTTTTTAAATAGAGTATCTTATGTTGCTGGCTGGATCTGTGTGTATTGTAGACTAATATTCTCTCTATGGTGCAGATGAAGAACCTGCAGGCGGCGGCCAACCGCAACAGCTCCGCCACGACGGTGGCGGTGGAGGAGCTGCGCACCATGCGCACGCGCATCGACTCGCTCAACGCCACGCTCAATGACCTCGAGAACAAGAACGCCGCGCTCAGCGTAACTATTTTTTTATACTAAGTATTTTTTCGGGACACATCTGCCGAATGTTGGACGACTTATGGGCGAAACGCACCACGCTGTGGACTCCAAGAGTTGTCCGACATCGCGGCAGGCCTAGATGGAGATGTCGGGATGAGCTAGACTCCTTTTGTCGAAACTGGCCACGCAGAGAGAACGAAACACGAAAGAGGCCTTTGCCCAGCCGTGGGACGGAACCGGCTTTTAATAATAATTAAGTATTTTTTAATAGGGTAGTAATAACACACAACGTACACAAATGAACTATCCCCGGTATGCTACACTGGCGATTTTAGCAGCATATTAGAGAAGTTAATCTTGCGAACATCATCTCTACATTCTCTACTGCTGTTGGTAAACCACTTGTGGACCATAATAACGCCATGCTTATGAATTAAATTATTTAATATCTTATTAAAAGCATCAACAGAGTCGTTATGAACGATGATATCTTTATCAGCATTATTACTATTTGATATGTCCATTGTATTTAAGCTTCCAAGCTAAACTGGGAGAAGCCATCGGCATCCGAAACACAGTTAATAACTAGTTCAAATGTCTTTGGATTTTCATACAATGTTATGCCATAAATATAATGCAAAATAAACAAATTTTATTTGATTTGTTTATTTCAACCTCTTCTCTATTGTAACATTCACAAGTGACCTGTGTGGTACAGAACCGGTGCCGCGAGCTGGAGCGGCAGCTGGAGTCGGAGCGCGCGCGGCACGCGGAGGACCTGGCGGCGCTGGAGCAGGAGCTGGCGCGCCTGCGCGACGAGATGGCGGCGCAGCTGCGCGAGTACGCCACGCTCATGGACATCAAGATCTCGCTCGACTACGAGATCGCCACCTACCGCGCGCTGCTCGAGGGGGAGGAGGACAGGTATGTTATTATTTCACATTATATTCGAGAATATATCAAAAGAACTATTAATATATAAATGCTACTATACCTACAGTTGGCGAATATAATGATGATTATTTAAACGATGATTTCCTACACAAACACAACAATAATAAAAGCAAATAGACCGCCCCGCACACAATTAACGATTAAAATTCTTTGTAAACACCCTTTGAGGGTATGTTGTGTTCTTCATGTACTAATTTATGCACAAGATCTACAACATAACATAATAATGTAATTTTATTGAAAACACAATAATACAATAAACGATTTGACTTTGACTTTCTCTTGAGTTTTCTTTATTATGTGTACTATTTTATCGTGCACCCTGCTATCCAGCCAAGCTATCTGCTGGACTCCAAGAGTTGTCTGACGTCGTGGCAGGCCTAGACGGAGATGGCGGGATGACCTACACTCCTTTTGTCAAAACTGGCCACACAGAGCACTAAACAGAGGTGGAAAGAGGAAAGAGCTGTCTGGAGGCCAAATTGGTGGCACTCTGGTTTTGCTTTATCTCTTTATTAGCAAGGGGGGGGGGGGAATAAGTTTAAAATGTAAATTAATAAATATTATCTACAAACTAGTTGATACCACCATAAGTATTTGAAATAATGTTCGAGAATAATGAGTAACGTCGCCTCCAGGCTGAACCTGACGTCGCAGTCCCCGGGGCGCGAGTCCCGCGCCTCCGCCTCCGCCAGCATGTCTGCCTCAGCCTCATCAAGCGGCGCGCGCATCACCCCCTCGCGGCGCGCCACCCCGCTGCGCGCCGCCAGGAAGCGCACCCTGCTGGATGAGAGCGAGGAGCGCAGCCTGCAGGACTTCAGCGTCACCTCCAGCGCCAAGGGAGACCTGGAGGTGGCCGAGGTGTGCCCCGACGGCACCTTCGTCAAGATCCGCAACAAGGGCAAGAAGGTACGGGACTATAGCTAGGTTTGATATATTATATCATGCTGCAAGGGAGTTGTGATAAATCTTCAGTCATTTCATGTACCAATCAGATGTGTGTAGATTAGTAATGTATGTACAGTTATTGTGTGAAGTGCAAGAGATTTTCAAACGGAGTGTTTGATGTGGTTCTCTATCTCTCTGACATGTCAAATGTGAGTTATGCTTAGCATTAGTTATCCTAACAAGATTTCTATCACCTGAATCCAAATATTATAAATTTATCAATATACACTTTCGTAACAAATTATAGCATTTTTTTTTTAACTTCATAGGCTCACGCTTTACTACAACTCGCCTGATCAGATGTTAAGCAACGTTATAATCTTCGACCTAACACACTTCAAAATTAAAAAAAAAGTAACATTAAGAAACAGTTGCATTCAAAATGATCCATCCTTACACAATCCACCGTTATTAACTTTTTTTTTACATGGGATAGGTTTACGTTTGACTACAGCCTGCCTGATGTTAAGCATTGCTGCAGCCTAGGGTGTAACACGCTTTCCTAGAAGATACCTATTAACTCTAGATTTGAAGAGTAATCTGTGTATTGACTCTCCAGGAGCAAACCCTAGGCGGGTACCAGATCGTGCGCAAGGCGGGCGAGCAGGAGACGCTGTTCAAGTTCCACCGCAGCGTGAAGCTGGAGGCGGGCGCCGTGACCACCGTGTGGTCGGCGGACGCGGGCGCCGAGCACGACCCGCCGCGGGACATCGTCATGAAGGGACAGAAGTGGTTCGTGGCGGACAGCTTTACCACCGCGCTCCTCAACACCGACCACGAGGTACGACACTTTATAACCGACTTCAAAAAAAGGAGGTTATCGAGTCTTCTGAAAGTTTTTTTTTTACTTAATGTAAATGGGTATGCATTTGATGATAGTTAGCTTGATGATAAACGATCTATGAATGGAGTATGTATGCTTATGGACTTTAAACAATTAAACACTATTGAAATCGTACTCGTTACTCAGGGCCGTGACTTCAGAATTTATTCATTGGGAAGTTCTCTTGGGCAAGTGCATCCTGGTGGTCGTCTAGGCCTTTCCACAGAAAAATGAGATTGTTTTTTGTAATTGTAACTATCGTATCCGATGATTTCTTGCTTCCCAGGTTGTCAATGTCCCAGGATTTGCGATATACATGTCAAATTCTCACAAAACACGAAAGAATGATAAGAACATTGAACAGAAGAGTTGATGAACACCAAACGAAAGTAACATTGTTGTAACGTTTGCAGGAGGTGGCTGTGTCGGAGAGGCAGCGCCGGCAAATCAGCACGAGCGCGCAGCGGCACCGCGAGCTCGCGCACAAGTACCCGCGCCGGGAACAGGTACACGACATGATTATTGATTCCCGTAAAAAAAGAAAGTGGAAGAAAGAGGAAAAGTGGGGAACAAAAAGAGGGGGTTGCCAGTCATCATCATACCGTATACCAATATTAGTACGGGTCCTTAACTTAAAATACGGTCCCATCCTGAAGAAAGCATGAAACTTGGCATGAATGTAGCTGTCATATATGTGCTTCAATGTAGATATGGAAGCACGTCAAGAAATAATGTTTACCCCCCTCCCCCCCCTTTTTATCTCCCTGATTCCGGTTTTTCGAATTTTCTACGAAAACGATAAGACTGAGGAGTTTACTCTTCAGAGAACAAATCATCGTCGATAAATTACCTACAAGACGATACTACATTATATAATGGTAAGATTAATATATTTCTGTTTACAGCCTCCAACGTATTATGAAATTGTAAAAACAGGCAAACTTTTTTTTTCTTGCTCCATTTATAGGAAAGCGACAAGAGTGGTGATAAAATAGACTTAAGAAGTAATATACCTTATACATTGAGCTAAAAAATGACACCTATTTCATAGTCGTAGAGACATTACTTCCAGAGTTACAGCTTGCCGCGTCTGACTCAAGTACTCATTTTTTACCTTTTTACAATACCACCTTTCCGATAATGTTGTTTTGCTTAGACTTAAAGCCAAGGGTTTCAAGAAATTTATTAAAAATACAGTGAAAATTATATATATCATTTATTTCAATGCATATCACAGGAATCTCCCCCACATTTACAGAGACCAGTACAGGGAAGGCCCGACTTCCTACAAATGCATCGTCCTTTAATGCAGCTGCGGCATGAACACTTCGTCAATTCCTTTACAGATGCGGACGTTTCTTTGGTTGTACTCCAACATGGAATGCAAATACAGTCTTCTTTCATCCAGCCCCAGTTCTCAAAGTTCGGATATTCAGGATTTGGTATCAGACTTTGACCCCAGATCAATCCTGCTTGTAAATAAGCTCGTTTTGTATGCTGTTCAAGAGCACCAAGTGTTGGTGGCAGCCTGTCCATTGCCCGTCCCTTGATGAACAACTCTTTTCTAGCTTGGTTAATGTCTTCTACATCGCTAGTTTTGTCGTAAGTCAGAATGACATATCTTGCCAAAGCATCCAATTGATGGCTTTCGCTTTCGCTTTGTTTGTAAATGCGTGAAAGAATAACATGCCACTGCATTTGTCTGGGCCGAGTTTATTCACAAGTTGGTGAATAGCAATACTACGTAAAGCTTTCCCTGTTCCGAATGATATCCAACATTTGTTCAAACCCATTTCTTTTAGGCCGCTGTATAAGGCAATAGCTACAACAACCACATCTGTGTCAACCGTTCTAATCAATATTTCTGTGTGGCCAAGCTGCACGGCGTGCGAAACATGAAGGAAGAGTCTGGTATCAGCTTCTTCTTGTTTTGACTTAAGGGAGGACAAATCTACGGTGGCATCGTTACACAAAACTTGTTCCCCTTTGGTTGCAACAATCGTTTTTGCATGTTGGACCTGCTGGAGACCATCAGCCAGGAAGTTGAAAAGCTCTACTTTGTTCTGTGACGAACGAAGAAATTGTTGCCAGTTTTTTGGAAATTTACCTGCTGGTGTAACTTTTTGACGAAATCCTGTGCCCCTCTTCTCCCTTGTATGATTCTTGAGACTCTTCATGATATGCATCAAAAACGACATCAACTCGATTTCCATTCTGGTTCGTAACATAATTAATAAATGTTTTGCGATAATCGTCAAATGTAACGTTACTGCTCGGTCTTATCATTTGAACTACAGCAGGCCCATCTAGAAACGATGAAGTGCAGTCTACGGGATCTTCGTTAAATGACTCGGTTGACTCGATGACAGTACTTTCATTTTCCTCTTCATCTTCTTTGTCTTCATATTTGTCTTTAAAACATTTCAGTAGTTCCGATTTTGCCACATATCTTATATTTCCTGTCTCAGAGAGGGACGGAGGAAACGGTTGGTTTTCATGTTTGAAAAAGTCATCTATATTCCCTTGCCTATGCTGACAGGCGATGTACAGTTTTGAGAATAAGGCGGCGTCGCTTTTCGCTATCGACAGTTTAGTGGCTTGTTTTGATTTACAAGTAGTTGTACCTCCAAATATGTTTGTTTCTCTTGATAGGGTCGAAGATAGAAAGATTATTTGAAACAATCCGTTGTTCCACAAATTTAGTGTATTGTGTATTTCCGAGACTTTCTAATGATCGCATTTGTGCTTCACCATCTTTTTCTACTATAATCTGAGTATCTACAGTGTGTAATTTATCATCCAATAGTAGGTTATCATTCTCCGAAAGTGTGAAGATAAGAGCTTCAACATGTTTCTGGAACCTTTTTTGATGGCTCTTTGATTCTTCGTGGTGAATTTGTTCAATATTTTTTTTATCCTCACTCTGATTGTCATGTGATGTCTCGAATTCTCTCAGCAAAGAAGCTATCTCGGGCCCAGCAATCATCCAGCGTCTTAACGCAGCTGCATCTTCTGTAAGTCCCACTGCTCCTCCTGTGCTTTTTACTAATTTGTTTTCCTGTTCGCGTCGCTTGTCGTTGGGTCGGGCAGGCAAGGCTACACCCCACTCCTCCGCCCCGCGCCCCTATTGTCGCCATAGCTCTGCTGATACCTATCACGCGGTAGCGCGCAGCTATATTTTTAATAAAACTTCAAAGTTACATATACAATGTACATTATTTTGTAAACTATAAGTTCTATGAACATACGTCCAAAGACAATATTGTAGAGAATTTAATAAAGAACAAATTGTTCTTTGACAGTTTTATGATAGCTGTACCCGTTTTCATAGAAAATAAGAAAAACCACGATTTAGCACATACGAAGGGGGGGAAAGGGGGGAAAAAACAATTTTTCGACATGCTTCCATATCTATATTGAAGCACATATATGACAACTACATTCATGCCAAGTTTCATGTTTTCTTCACGATGGGACCATAAAACTGATTTTTGTTAGGACAAGGAGCCGTACTATATATAAAAGTGAAAGTTTGTTTGTTGGACTGTTTATATCCAATTTCATGCTACTACAGAACGACGGATTGTCGTGATTTTTGGTATGGTGATTTTGGATAAACTCCCAGATATTTAGCTTGTAATCATCTATATATATATAAAACTCAAGGGTGACTGACTGATTGACAGACTGACTGATATAGTGATCTACCAACGCAGATCCCAAACCACTGGACAGATTGGGCTCAAATTTAGAATGAAGGTAGATGTTATGACGTAGGCATCCGCTAAGAAAGGATTTATGGAAATGCCACTTTTAAAGGGGTGAAATAGGGGATGCAAGTTTTACTTCTTAATGCGAGCGAAGCCGCGAGCACCCACTAGTTGATACTATACTTGAACTAGCTAGTACGCAAGTATAATAAACACATGTTCACGCGTTTACTATTGTTATGTGTGCCGTACAAAAGTTTAAATGACGAGTTAGACCTATTATTTTGTCTGTATGATAAAAAGTATAGCTTCAAATATCTTAGTTATGTTTAACAATACGTTTTCCTTGTTTTATAGATGGGAGAGATCCGTGAAGGTGACGAGAACTGCCGCATCATGTAAACTGTCGCCGGTACCCTCGTCTCTGGAGTACTACGTAACTTAGTTGAGGCCACTCACATACGCTACTTTGGCTGAACTCATCGCTTACGTGAACGAAATGCTCTCAAATTTACTATCCTCTTGCTCTTTGAGTCATATTCCTCCTTACTGAGGGTCATGACTCCCCGCAGAGTTGCTTCTTTGATGATGTTCTTAAATGGTCGCTTTAAAATCAAAAGTAAATTTACTCAATTAATTCTATGATAGATTCATGCAAACTCTTTGACTAGTCAGACTATTGTTTCCAAAAAGTAGTTCGGCCGACTGATATAATCCGACTGAATATTGAAGTCATGTTCTTGATACAATCAATCTTTCAGGTTGTGTCTTTATTTACAAGTAGACGCTTGTGGAATCAGTTGATTCATTAAATTGTTAGTTCTGGCTGTATCACAATGCAGCTAATTAAGTGGCGCTAGGGCAGAAATAATGAAATGAACAAAATGATCATTTTAAATAAATGAAAGTTAGTCAGACATGTCATTAATAAGTTGGACCTAATTATTTCTAAAGAATGTGTTAATAGTGACTTTAGGCTCTATGTAAACGGGCATGGCACTGGAAAAAACAGCTACAAAATGTTTGTTAAGGTCATGTCTACTTGATTCCTGCCCGTTTATACTGCACTTAAAGATCCCGACTGTTTTTTTTTTATTGAACTTGTTTGTAGTAATAAAAGCAAACGTGTATTACGTTATGTAAACCCGTTTCTTGGTCATAAAACTTTAAATGGCATAATACAATTAAAATATCATAGTGTACATTTAGTCGTAAGCAATGAGTTCAGCCCTCTGAAAAACACTGTGAAGTTCAAATTATCAAGTGGCATTGTAACCCAATAGCTAAATATAAGACACTTTTGTCATAGGTAGTTTGACTTCACCCGTAAAATTAATGTTAAAATTAATAAGCACTTATATTATGCTATTGTCTGGTTAGATGCCATGCAAACATGTTCTTTATCGTGCTCAGAATAAGGTTAAGAAACATTAATATTATTATACTATTAAGTAGAATAATATATTTTTCTATTGTATAACAATCGCAGTCAGTTTTCGTGTCTGGTATGATTTCTGTGAACATCATTCGCGTGTGAACCAAGTACAAACAATATTGTTCACCTTTGGGTAAGTATAATAATTATTTTTATAATCTAAATTAACCCCACCCCTGTTTCCCAATTCACAAAATTGTTATGTCTAGGGTTAGGTACCTTATAATAATATCTATCTGGCGACATCTGAAGAGGTAGATTAAATCTACTAATAACATCATATTATAGACATTTGGACTATAAAAAGAATATTTAGGTTAAGTTTTAATTTGCATTATCTAACTGGAATCAAGTAAACATAGTATTAAGAGGTTTTCAATGAAAAATCTAGACATCTGGATTGTATTATTGTCTTCAAGTACCCAGAAAACTGAAAAAGCATTTATATCGCGCCAATTTTATCATTATTGTAATAAAGATAAAGTCGCTACGGTGTTTGTAGTGGTATTGATTATGTAATTCACATTACTTTTTAAATTGAAATGTTAATTAAGAGGAGAGAATCTTGTGTTTATTTTTGATTACCTTTCTAAAAGTTTAGCAAAATCATCGAGTAACATTTTGTTTACATGTCGACACCCCGTTATATCTTCCATGTGTAATAGAATACAATATTAATAAATAAAGTTTATTTAGGTGTAATTGCGCGTTTTATTACTTTCCCTAGTCACCATGGTAGTAAATACTGTTTTGTTTTGAAGCAACAACTATAGGAGTAAAGAGAGACTAAATCTAAATTGCGTTGACGAAGTATTTTCAGGGTTAAGTACCTACTGATAACGTAAAACGTTACAGGGATGGTTACAGTCCTATTCAAAAATATGTAACTCAGTTGCTTTAGTTAGACGTACTACACAAAAGGGTAATACCTAGTATTCTTTGTACTACACCGCGAGCAGTTCAGTAATCTTTGCATGAAACTCCCTACTGCAAAGCAGTCTAATAGGAAACGTAATGTGAGACGAGGCCATGGTTCGTGGACTACTTGCTGTTACAATAGGTAATAATACGGTAAGCGCGGTGCGGTATCGCTTAACCGCAGCGGAGGTGTTACGGTTACGTTGCCTTTCCGAATTGATGACTGTGACCCTGTAGGTAAAGTGGCAAATTTTTCTCCAGAGACAGCCGCAGGCAAAGTAGCCATAGACTGCTAAAAATATCAACACAGTGTAAGCAAAAGACTTGAAAGTGAGAGTGAATCGGTTCTTACTGGGTACGCCCCTAGACCGTAATGATCGCTTAACATCAGGCGAAATACGGTCAAGCCCGTAGAGAGAGAATGTACTCTCTCTACGGTCAAGCCCAGGATAGATCGTCAAAGGTCAAGCCAAACCTCTTTGAAGTGTTAAAAACACTTATGTCAACGTCACATAAATGTAAAAAAATTGTGTTGCCATATTTAAATTTTTTGCTTAGTTTGAGGACCTCTAACGTAGGTTACTAGCTCAAGTAAAAGTTCTAACTGTCTTTAAGCAAACAGCTCTACGTAAAAACAGAAATCCCAGTACAAATAGGGATTCTAATGCAATAAAACTTACTTTCATTGCTTTTTTCGGTTTTAACTGTTAGGTACCCGAAATATTTTCATGTTGCTGTTAATTATTAGGATTATTAACAACTATTCATATTTTGCTACTAATTTTACCATATTATGTGCTCGCCACGTAAGTATAAGAGATAAAAGAAATATGCATCACAAATTTTGATTTTTAACTGGTATCCCTAAGGAACCCTATTCTGTTGAATCATTACATATTAGTTGCTATTATTTAGTTAAAGGCGTTATTTTTGCTTAAATTGTGGTGCAAGGCATAGGTACAATGACTTTCTGTTGTTATATTATCAATAGAACTTTAATAACTGAAATGTGCTAATGTCAAATTTTGTCATATATTTTGATTCTAAGCACGGGACTCAATTAAGTTCCTAATGGTAACACGTTTCAAAATCAAATAAACAAAACAATTTATAAAATAATTTTTAAAATCTAAATGTTTCGTATGTGAAAAGGTCACCATGATAGAAAACAGTGAGGCACTACCACCCACGGAGGTAAACAAAAAGATTCCTGTTTACGTAGTAGAGGAGCACAATGAGGCTTTACAATTCATTTATACAGCGATCGAAAGCAAGAAACTGCCTGTCGAAGGAATCACTTTAGTGCATTTGGACGCCCATCCAGACATGCTTATAGGTCGCAAGTTGAAAGGCGAGGAAGTGAGGTCGGGCAGACAGCTTTTACCACTTCTGCAAATAGAGAACTGGATCGTTCCCGCGGCTGCAGCGGGGCACTTGGGGCGCGTGGTGTGGCTGCGGCCGCCCTGGGCGCACCAGATATCAGACGGCTCACGCCAGGTCACCGTCGGAGACCACCCCACCACTGGCTTGGTGCGCGTCGACAGTAAGGAGCCCTACTACCTCTCAGATGCACTCTACTCCCAAAAATTAATAAACGAGAGAGTATTCACGCTCATGGTCGCAGAACTTTCAGATACTGCGGATAACTCTGACAATAATCACGTACAAAAGTTAGCGACAAATCTAGCCGTTTTGCAGCCGTATGTTCTTGATATTGATTTGGATTTCTTTAGCACTGGCAATCCGTTCCTCGGGTTGTATGAAAACATTGGCTTATACGACCGATTGGAACCGATATTTAACTTCGAACTTCCGGAGAACGACGATGCGGAAACTGTAAAGAGAGTAATCGAATCGCGTGAATGGCAATTAGACGAGCTGGAAAACTTGTTCCAACATCTGGAGGAAAACAATAGTCTAGAGAAATACGAAGGACCCAAATCTCGACTGTACGACATGGTGAGCTTGTCTTATTACACTTACTAAACTTAGTACTTATTATTCGTTTTTGCTAATAGGATTTGATGAAATGTCCAATGTCCATTGGTAATTTATGCACCTAGCTCTGTTGATAAAAACTGTTCCATAGAACTAAGGAAAGATTATTTTTCTAGGAATTTATATAATTTAATAAATTCATGAATTCAGTACTGTTCTGCTAGTTACGTTTACCAGATACAGTCTCAGCACAATAAAGTATGCTCTATTCTGTACCTTCTTTAGGTGTCAGATTTAGTGAAGGTAGTGCAAGCTGAGGCAGAGAAATCAAACGAAAAGCCAGACTGGTGGGTCGTGTTTGCCGGTGGCTGCACGAGGGACCAAGGGGGTCTGCCATATCACATCAGCACAGAGGAGGAAATAAAGCGACTGGTGGACAAAGCTCTGCTGCCACTCCTGAAGAATCTACCTCCACCTGTGCTGGTGACTGTCGCGAGATCCACTGATGATGGATATTGTCCCCCCGATCAGGTAATCATACCACATTATTTCCTGTATTATAGTGTATTTTTGGTGACTATGTGTCATTAACGTTTATGAGTCTCAAAGGGCTTAAATGTGGTACCTAAGTTTCCAATTTGCAATCTATGTCTAGCAAGAGTGACATGCAGAAAATTATTTGATTATTCAAAGTAGGTAGTTACATTACTTTACATAAAACTCGACTATTTAATTTATTTTCAATGCTTTTATTTTACAGGTAGAATACATCCTGTCTCTTGTGTTGAGAACCTTGAAGGAAGTTTACAATACCGCCGAACCAGAACTTTATTATCTCACTGAAAGAGAGACAAAAGAAAAACAGAATATAGATTTATTGCGGCAGATTTTACAATATTTTCATCAACAATCACTCTAGGTATAGTCTAGATATAAATAAAAACAGCAAGTTAAATCGGTTACATCTAATAATAATTTTACTCTGGGTGTGTGAAAGCAAACATCGCTGATCTTCCGTTGGGACTGGCTGTGATGTCATGCCCGCACACAAGTAACGCACAACAAACAAGACATACCTACACATAATTATAAAATCAAAGTTTAAATTAATTACAGAGACATACTAAAACTAAAGACATTTTTATTTTAGGTATGCTTTTGTCATATTCTTCCGAAACACATTTTTTCTGCATTGGTATAAGTGTGAGTGTATTACCGAAAACTAGTAGCGCCCAGTAGTATTAAAATGCAGTATATGTGTTAATCCGGGAATCCGGGATAAAGGTAGCGTATGTCTAACCTATCTCTATACCAAATTTCATTCAAACCGATTCAGTCATGTATGTGTGAATAAGTACCTAACAAACATACACACTTATACACAAACTTTCGTCTTTGACCTTGCACATATAAGGGGGTTATTCTCCTGCTTGCACGAGGTAATTTTCCTTGTAGGTAGTACTTAAAGTTATTTTTCCAAATTTTATTACTAAATTCAAAGTAATTTTACTAGTAGTTTTAATAACAACAATAGAATATCACATAGGTAATAAAATAAAGCTTTCAACTCAAAATTATAAACATTCACGTCTGTGAAAAAATGATGCACTAGAATAAGTACTCTTAAAGATACCAGTTAACGAATAAACTTTGTGCTACATTATTTTTGAATTTTTGATAACCAACTCCTTAAGGTGGTAAAATGTATACTGTTGAAATATGGCAATATAAACATATCTTGAGTCTACAATTTATATTTAGTCGGTGCCATACTCAATGTCACTTCCCTAATGTTTTATAATCTATGGTTCTTCTGCTTCTCAAAGCGTTAGCAATATGGCGTGATAAATCTGTAACTCTATTTAATAATTAAAGTTTTACGTTCCTCCACACCACTGCGCTTTTAATTTGCTCTGCTAGGTCCATAATTCTAACAGGTTATGGGCCCAGGCACCGGTAGTGCGAGGAACAGTCGTGTAGTGAAGTTTTTTGTTGTCGGACTATCTTTTGTCCGTGATGGCGTCGGGCGAGTCGGCGTGCCATGCCGGGCACACACTGAATCTAAACGATTGCAATTATGCGGTGTGGAAGTTTCAGTTGCAGATTATATTGCGATCGAGAGGGCTGTTATCTATTGTCGACGGGAGCCGTGCTCAACCTGAAGATACCGCGGACGATGCAAGATCAAAAGCCGCGTTGGTTTGTTGGCGCGATGACGACGCGAAGGCTCAGGAGTTGATCATTACGAGAGTGCAAGAAAAAGTGCTGACACATTTACTTACATGCAAGACGAGCTATGATATCTGGCAGAAACTTAGCACTATTTATGAGCCAAAATCCAAGGTGAGCGTGCATTTAATACAACAAAGGTTTTTTAACCTTAAATTCGAAGAGCCAGTGAATAATTTCATATCAAGGCTAGAAGATCTCAAGCAGCAGTTGCAAAATCTGGGAGAACAGATGACAGATACCATGATGATGACCAAAATTTTGATGACACTACCCGATAAATATAAACACTTTGTATCTGCATGGGAATCTGTTCCGGAGAAAGACCAGAGTTTCCAGAGCCTTGTATCCAGACTACTACTTGAAGAAGAACGATATGGTAACACAGAACAAGAGCAAGCGACAGCGTTTATAGCAAGAAACCAGTGTTATAATAAAAATAATAAACAAATTAATCAAAATAATAGAGGTGCGGGTCAATATAATAAAAGTGTGAGTGAGCTTAAATGTTTTGAGTGCGGTCATAAAGGTCACTTAAGAAAGGACTGTAGGAAGCGCAAGTGTCATTTTTGTCATAAGTCTGGACATTTAATTAAAGACTGTAAGAACTTAAATAATACAAAACACAATGTGAGTGATAGTCAGAATCAAAATGCATTTTTTGTGTCACCATTGACAGATGTAGATAATCAGTTTTACTTAGATTCTGGTTGTGACGAGCACATGTCACCTGATAGGAATTTATTTATCAACTATGAAGAAGTGACAAATGAATATGTAACTGTGGGAGACGGTAAGCGTTTAAAAGCAGTAGGTAAAGGTAAAATTGATGTTTCCGCTTTTAATGGGGATAAGTACTTAACTACGTCTCTCAGTGATGTGTTGTATGTGCCTGAACTTACTAAAAACTTGTTTTCAATGAGGTGTGCACTTGACAAAGGCTATACTATGATAGCTACTGCAACCGGGTGTAAATTGTTAAAAGAAGGGAGGGTGTGTGCCATTGCTAATCGTGTTGGTAAAATGTATGTAATGGATTTTAAATTTGATCATGTCGCTTTGTTAAGCTTATCCGAATGGCATGAGCGCATGGCACACCAAAATTATAAATTTGTCAAACAATGTTTAGAGTCAAATAACATAAAGTATGAGGGACCGACTGATCAATGTAGTTCTTGTGTTGAGGGTAAACAGCATAGAACTCCGTTCAGTGCCAGTGTGAGTCGAGCAGAAAGCCCAGGTGAGTTGATTCATATGGATTTATGCGGAGAGATGACACCAGCGTCTCTAGGAGGATCTCTATATTTTTTGCTGATAAAAGATGACTATAGTAGCTATAGATATGTCTATTTTCTACGGCACAAGTCTGAAACCAAAAACAAAATAGAAGAGTTTATTGAAGAATTTGAGAATCAACTTAATTGCAAGATTAAAAGAGTGCGTTCTGATAATGGAAAAGAATTTATAAACAGGGAAGTGGAGAAAATTTTCAAGGCCAAGGGGATTATTCATGAGACAACAGTTAGTTACACACCAGAACAAAATGGAAGAATTGAGAGAGAGATGAGAACAATTGTCGAGTCGGCAAGAACAATGATAATACAAGCAGGACAAAGTAAGGAATTGTGGGCTGAAGCAGTAAATACTGCTGTATTTACCATAAATAGAACAGGAGTGAGCAAAGTCGAAGGTAAAACACCATATGAGCTTTTGTATGAAAGAAGTTTTGATATTCAGAAGTTGAGAATTTTTGGAAGTGAAGTGTTTATTCATGTTCCCAAAGGTAGAACCAAATGGGACTCAAAAAGCAAGAGAGGCATTTTTGTTGGTTATGGAGATCATTGCAAAGGTTATAGAATCTGGATCCCTAACACTAAGAGAGTTGAAACTTATAGAGATGTGGTGTTTGTTCAAAAGAAAAATACAGAAGAAATCAAACAATCAGAAGAAACAGAGTTAGAAGTTTGCATTCCAGAAGAATCCAAGAAGTGTGATATAGATGAAATGACTGTTGAAGGTCAAGATGAGAGTGCTGTACCTGAACAAATAAGTGAAATGTGTGAAATAGAGATGCTTGAAGAATATTTAGAAGATGAATTTTATGATGCAGAATTAGAACAAGACAATATAGAAGAGAGAAGAAAACAACCTAGAAGACAAGTGAAGAAACCAGCGTGGTTAGAAGAATATGATACAGTTTTTGTAGCACAAACAGACGAGCAGCTATCTTTCAGAGAAGCAACAACCGGAGAAGACTCAAAACAGTGGTTTCAAGCAATAGAAAAAGAAATTGAAGCATTAAATAAGAACAATACATGGACAGAGACTCAGTTGCAAAAAGGGGAGAAACCAATAGAGCCAGGATTGAAGATACCGGATATACCAAGTGAAGACAAAGAGTTAATTACAAGATGCAGAAGTCTGATTGGCAGTTTAATGTATGCAATGTTGGGAAGCAGACCTGATATATGTTTTTTTCATTAAACTATTTAAGCCATTACCAAAGCAAAGCCAATTTAGAATTGTGGAAAGCATTAAAAAGAATACTAAGATATATTAAAGGAAGCATTGATTTAAAATTGATATAAAAAAAAAAAAGGTGAAGAACATCCTTTAATTGGATATTGTGATGCTGATTGGGGAGGAGATGAAGATAGAAAATCAACTTTGGATGTACAATATCATGGGCTAGCAGCAAACAGCAGTGTGTATCCCTATCCTCGACTGAAGCAGAGTTTGTGGCATTAGCTAAAGGAGTATCTGAGGCATGTTGGGTCAGAAATCTGCTAAATGAAATTGGGATTAAATGTTGTTATGTATATATTTTTGAAGACAATCAGTCAGTCATTCATACTTCCAAAAACCCAGAAAATCATAAGAGGCTAAAACATATAGATATTAAGTATCATTTTGTGAGAGATTTTGTAGAGCGTAAAATTGTAAAATTGCAATATGTTTCAACTGAAAACCAGGTAGCAGATATTTTAACAAAGCCTCTGACTTGTGTAAAATTTGAAAATTGTAGAGATGGGTTAATGCTAGTGTAAGTTATTTTAATTGATTTTGTGTGTAGTTGTAAGTTTATTTTTGTTTTTAAATTTGTATGAGTACCTAGAGTAAGTCACTTGAAGTTGTGTAGTGTAAGTTTCTTGATTTTAATAGTAGTATAACTTGTAGTGTTGATTTTATGTGATGTGTTCATATTGAGGGAGGGTGTTGAAATATGGCAATATAAACATATCTTGAGTCTACAATTTATATTTAGTCGGTGCCATACTCAATGTCACTTCCCTAATGTTTTATAATCTATGGTTCTTCTGCTTCTCAAAGCGTTAGCAATATGGCGTGATAAATCTGTAACTCTATTTAATAATTAAAGTTTTACGTTCCTCCACACCACTGCGCTTTTAATTTGCTCTGCTAGGTCCATAATTCTAACATATACCTACTGGAGTTGGTACGAATAAATTATAGCTATAAAATTAACAGCAGAATGAAAATACTTCGGCTATCTTACGGCTACGCCCTAATTCCCCTCTTAACAGGGTAAATGTAAACACATTTATGCTGTGGAAATAGCAAGCCCCATCATAGGCCCCATTGCAAAGGAGTAAGTAGGTATTTGATTTAAAAATTCTTATCATTATATTATAATTACGAGAAACAAAAATGTATAACATTTAATGATAACTTTTTATTTATATAGCTTTGAATAATATACCTACTTACCAATTTATAATGTATCCACATGTCAAAAGTAGACTCTTCATTTTTTTAAAAGGTAATTCTTTGCTCTTCATTATCATGACACGAGCGGAACGGAACTTAAAAGTTTGAAATGGCAACATATTTTTAAAATGTAAACAATACAAAAACAAACAAATGTATAAAAAATTGGTTGGTTATAATTTTAAAATTTCTGTAACACCAATTGCAATTCATTACTTATTCACGAGACCCAATTTGTTGAATTCAACAGAACCTTTCACCACTGTTTGTAAGTATATATTTTTTTAGGTTATGTTACAAATTTAGTAGAACTGTCTCTCGATTTTCCGTGTTAAATATTGTTTTCCCAAATTAATACATGACGAACAACGTAAAAATTTTAATTATTCAATAAGTAATCATACTATCACATTATAAGTAAGTATTCGTAGAAAGTTTTTTTTCTATAAATTTATAAGTTAAGACGAATTTCATATCTTCCTTGTGTGATTCTTTTTCACCTAAATACTTTAGCTAAAATATATAAGTATCTAAGTCCAACTAAGTTAATTCTTGCTAGTTATGTTATTCTAACACTTACTTACAGAGCTCTGTAGGTTGGTTTATTGGTTTGTGGTTTTAAAAATGGCAATATTTATTGTAAATACAATTAAGCAAGAAGAAATAATGTCAGAGCAGGAATTCAGCACAATACATATAGCATATTAGGTACAGCCTAGGTTGCAGCAATGCTTAACATAAGGGGGACTGTAGTCAAACACAAACCTATCAGCTTGTTTGTCTTTAGAAAGGAGTATCAGTTTATGTAGCTCCGATGCATACTCTGCTGACTGGCCACCTTACTGTGATATTCTAAGCTTTGGAGTTTTGCCTTGTTGATATAAAAGTATAGTACTTATGCATACTTATATTGATAAGGCATTTGTTCATTCCTCATCTGAAATTAATTAAGTGGCCCATACCCATCACTCCAGTGATGTTTCAAGCCAAGGTTTGTGCCCTTGTTCCAGTTGCCACAGCAATATATTGGTCCCGAATCTTTCAACTCCTAGTCTATCTTTCTGCCAAAATTGCTTCTTCTTACCAGCTAAATCTTTCCCAATAATAACTTCTTTATTTATGTAGATATATGTTTGGATTTCTTTGCCACAGTAATTTATTCCTAATTGTCAAATTAGCAATTAGAAATAATGTAATTTGCTACAAGGTCTCAGAAATAAAAACCATAGCTTAGATAAAAAAATATTCTAAGGTTATTAGGTGGGTATGTTTACTAAATTAGTCATCATCATAAATATAATATTACATTATGCACTGTTACATGAAATATGATCAATCACCAGGATGGGGTATGCACATATTATTATGTTGTTATGAAAACATATATGTAAGTATGTAATTGAATTGTAAGTTAACTAATCTAGGGGTGCGGGTTCGATTCCCGCATGGCACAAGTAATTATGAATATTAAAATTTGTAATTATTTGTGTTAAGTCTGGTCGTTTCTATGTATAATAAGTATGTATTTACAAAAGAAAAAGTATATATGTATTATATCCGTTATCTAGTACCCATGATACAAGCATAAGCTTAGTATGGGGCTAGATGGCGCTGTGTGATATGTCCTGAAATATTTATTTATTTATTTACTATGAAAGTTATTATTACTGTTGATACTGCATCAACAGCACAATTCAAAAGTCATAGATCACATTGTTGAATGTAGACTAAGTCAATTGTGTGCAATGTCCCGGAATATTTATTTATTTATTTATTATTTTATTTATTTATTAATTCTGAACTTAGTTATTGATAAGCTTGTTACCTATTACATTTTCATAATGACAAGTTACTTATCTAACATTTAGTGTAATTTGTCTTTAACGCAGGGTGCTATGTGAAATCGTCATTTTATAAAAATCAAATAAAATAGAAGTATATACTTCGCTAGATAGTTTTATTTTTTGAAAAATAGTTGTTTTGAAATATTTTTCACCTTTTTTTCCAAGTGTAGTACAGAAATTTAAACCAATTTAATTCTATCTTGAAGGTAATTCTATTATTTAGAGGAGTAGAAAACCATACTGAGAATATTCTGAATTGCTGATTTTATATGAATTTATTTCGTCAAAAACGTTGTTTGCGTGTGGACAAGACTCGTCGGCCGGAGCTATGCGCTCGATGCTCGCCCTTGCTTTCATGTTAATACGGCGTGGAATTGCATGCGAAAAAGCAACTGAAGGCATTTTTCCAAGCGCAAAGCGTTTTCGGGTGAAATTTCGTGGCCTTAAAGTAATTAAGTATGTATCGTATTCTTGACATATAGCATTACAAAATCCCCCTTAGGGTCTTTGACAAGGCTTTTTAATACTGCTGTATTAGGACAATCCACTGTGTTATGCATGTACCTATGTAAATATAAAGTTCATTTGAGTGTGCCGAACATTGGTGACAAGATTTTTCTAACTGCCTGAAGCGCCTTTGCCATGACTTAATAACTGCTGCAGTACTATGACAGACAGCTGGAGCCTACTATTTACTGTGTAAAGGCTAGGTAAAATAGGTTGCAGGTAGGTATATCAGAACATCTGCAAAGGCGTCCGTGTTATAAATAGTCCTAAACCAGGGCAGATCCGTCCGCTGAATGCGGCAGCATCCGGGCGGGTCCGGGGCCCCCCGCCTTGACCCAGGGGGGGTGTAGGTCAGGCGAGGGCGGGGGGTGTTTGGGCTCGCGTAGTAGCGTAGTGACGTCAGTTGATATCGACCGCTCGCGCCGTCACAACACCCCGCGCGTCTCCCTCTGCCCCCTCCCTTCCTCCCCTCAGCCGCTCCGCGCAGCTACGCATCGCGCCGCCAGCCCGGAAGTTTGCCAACGCTAATGGAAAACATTCATGCCTTCGACGCAATATGCAGCAGCTCTCGCAGTTACTCACATCTAGCGATGTGAATGTTAAATCTACTCCTTTAGTCTAAGATACCTTAATAAACTCGTATCATCGCACTTCCTGAATGCTACAAAATGCAGAACACTTTACCCGATTTTATTGTAAACATCTGCGTCACAAATTCTTTGAAATTCTAGCGTCAGTTAAAAGAATTAAACTTCTGAGAACTCAGTAAAGGTTAATCAGTTGCACAGATTAGGCAACCAGTAGTCTAGTTTGGATCACAGTAGTATGTGTAAGGCATAAGCACCACTTTTATCCAACCAAGGTCTTGCGTCTGACCATTCCTGTATTTAGTAGGTACCTACTACCTAGTTAAATAGAGCAATATAGTGAGTGAGGTTTTCCACACATCTCGCATACGCTACTGAAACCACAAATTCAACTCCAATGTGGTGTAAAACTGCATCACTGCCTCCTCATTCCACGACAGGGAGCCTGACTCTCTATACACCCCCTGTATAGTATAACCCTTATGGAGTCAAATGAAATTGCGCAGTTGCGTCGCCACGGATGTGATCTCGCCTTATTAATGCTGCCATCAAATAGCTAGGTGTTTGCGGTTCTTGATATTGATACCGCTCATTTGCCTTTGTACTCGTATATTCAAATTGAATCACGCAGGCTTTTGGAGGGGTCTTTAGCCCTTGCTTTTTATAGAAAGAAATGATATTTTTTTAAGGTACTTACTTGATTAGTGGGACTTAAAATTTCTTATCTAGGTACTACTCACAACAAAAGTTGTGCCGAGTACTTACGTTTTTGTTTACAAGGAATGGGTTTGCACTTATGTGTAGGAAGGTGTACCTACTATTTCCTTATTTTCCATCCACTCTATCACTGTCCATGCAAGTAACATGTTGTCGGGCCATGTAAACATTTCCTAACAACTGCGGAGAAGCCACGAGCTCCCTTGAAGTTTTTCCGGTGCTCGTCCTTGACCTAAATTAGATAAAACCTCCAAAGGCAACAACGCTTTCCGTAGCCTCGCGAGCTTTTACGTAATGCATATTTGTTTCGGATATCATATGACATTTATCTAATCACATTACATTCTATTCAGGTACGAAATAGGACGCGATATCGACTAATGGTATTACGTTCCCCGTGAAAAGGTCACCATGATAGAAAACAGTGATGAGGCACTTCCGCCCACGAAGCGATACAAAAAGATTCCCGTTTATGTAGTAGAGGAGCACAACGAGGCTTTGCAATTCATTTATGCAGCAATCGGAGGCAAGAAGCTTCCCGTAGAAGGAACCACTTTAGTGCATTTGGACGCACATCCAGATATGCTAATAGATCGCAAGTTGAAAGGCGAGGAAGCGAGGTCGGGCAGAAAGCTTTTACCACTTCTGCAAATAGAGAACTGGATCGTGCCCGCGGCTGCAGCGGGGCACTTGGGGCGCGTGGTGTGGCTGCGGCCGCCCTGGGCGCACCAGATATCAGACGGCTCACGCCAGGTCACCGTCGGAGACCACCCCACCACTGGCTTGGTGCGCGTCGACAGCAAGGAGCCCTACTACCTCTCAGATGCGCTCTTTTCCCAAAAACTAATAAACGAGAGGGTATTCACGCTCACGGTCGCAGAACTTACCGATATTACGGACAACTCTGACAATAATCACGTACAAAAGTTTGCGACGAATCTGGCCGTTTCGCAACCGTATGTTCTCGATATCGATTTGGATTTCTTTAGCACTGGCAATCCGTTCCTCGGGTTGTATGAAAACATTGGCTTATACGACCGATTGGAACCGATATTTAACTTCGAACTTCCGGAGAACGACGATGCGGAAACTGTAGAGAGAGTTATCGAATCGCGCGAACGGCAACTAGACGAGCTGGAAAACTTGTTCCAACATCTGGAGGAAAACAATAGTCTAGAGAAATACGAAGGACCCAAGTCTCAACTGTACGACATGGTGAGCTTGCCATATCACACTTACTCAATTTCATATAGACTCTTCTAATAGGATTCTATAGAATGTCTTGTTTCGCATCGGTAATTTATTAATGTAACATAAGTAAAAGGAAAGAAAAGTTATTTAAAAAAAAAATAGTATTTAAAGAAAATGCCTTTCAAAAATTTTCGGCTACTTTAGTTAAAGTTGTCAGAAACCCTGTAAATTTCTTCTGAACTTTAATTTATGTTGATTTCATACAAACACCATTAGGTTTCAGACTTAGCGAAGGTAGTGCAAGCTGAGGCAGAGAAGTCAAACGAGAAGCCAGACTGGTGGGTCGTGTTTGCCGGCGGCTGTACTAGGGACCAGGGAGGCCTGCCATATCACATCAGCACAGAGGAGGAAATAAAGCGACTGGTGGACAAAGCTCTGCTACCACTCCTGAAGACACTACCTCCTCCTGTGCTGGTGACTGTCGCGAGATCCACTGATGATGGATATTGTCCCCCCGATCAGGTAATCATACCATCCCACTAATATTATTGTACATATGTGTTTTTACTTACTCCCGAGCTCACGTGTATACGGGCAAGACACTTTGCGTAAAATATCTCGGTTCAACTGTAAGGATGAAGTTGGAGATGGAACTTTTCAGACCCTAGCCACCCCTACTCCTTGTAAGTAAACTGAAAAGTTTACTTTTCTTCTGTTTTTTTGTACCAACTTTTCAATAACAAACCTGTAGTTGACGGAGTGGGAATTTGGAGCATTTAATTTATTCTGGAAACTTTCCTATTGCAGGTGGAATACATCCAATCCCTCGTGTTGAGAACCTTGAAGGAAGTTTACGATACCGACGAACCGGAACTTTATTACCTTACTGTCAATACTGGAGATTAAAATGTTGAAACTATTCTTTGACCTTTCTTTTCTGACCATCTTAAAAGGGTTGTGTATTTTATCCGAAACAGGTCATGTTGGTTGAAATCTTTTTCGTGAAAAATATTAGACAATGATGCACTGACTCGGTTTGTTACGGTGAATGTGTGCAGCCAATAGAATATCAAATAGGCAGGTATTTTAATAGGCTTCAGTTTTTGACACATTGGTGAATTCAAATGTAATATGCCCTTGCAGTTGCTTCAGCAGTTGGCTGCGAGATGTCGACAAGGTACCTACATTACCTATACTACTAAACTGCTACTGTAGGTACTACTAAAGTTTAAAGAGAATAGGAGAGGCTTTTGCTCAGAATTGATATACCTCAATTCTGAGCAAAAGCCTCTCCTATTCTCTTTAAACTTTTTGCTCAGAATTGATATACCTCAATTCTGAGCAAAAGCCTCTCCTATTCTCTTTAAACTTTATAAATAGCTAATTGATCATAAATAGGTAAGTTAAAATGACTTGAATTAATTCTGCGCAGAATTGGCGAAAGTAGCAATCATATACAGAGCCTTTACATCCAACATTCCCGAAGAGAAAGCCGTGGACGATGATAACAATGGATATTTCAGCATCTGACTCACAGATTATTTAAATAAAGCTCCAACAATTGGGTCATTAGGTTCTGAATGAATGGAGGGAACGTATCCACTTTTCACGAGCATTAGTACAGAGTGTGACAAGTCGTAGCGCCGGGAGCAGCTGGCAGGTGATTACATTTAATACGTCTCTCTGAACTGAGTTCTGAGGACATTTAGATGTGCAATAAAAACTCATAAAGCTATTTGAAATGATAGTATTAGGTGGACGGTGCCGGCGACGGCGGGCCCACTCCATACAGCTCCAGTGCCAACAGCAATGCCATAACTCAACAGTAATGTGCTTTTTAGTGAACATTGTACGTAACAATAATATATTCTACTGCAAATGTTGCTTTGGAAAAATATTCACATAATACCGCAGAGAAATAATAGCGTGTATTGTATAAAATAACTGTGGTGCAGTGTGCTATGGACACAATCAAAACGCTACGTGTAGGTAGATATCGACAGAGTTGCCATTATACTACTTTATAAAGCGTGAGTTTGTTGGTCTGTTTGTTTCTTTCACGCTATAACGAAGCGGTGGATCATTATTATCTTTTGGATTGGAGATAGCATACCATTCCGAAAGTTTGTTATGTTTTTTTTTAATAACAAATATCCCGGCAAAACCGGAAGTAACAGCTAGTACACAATCTTATAGCAATTCGCTCGCGTAACAGCCAGACCTTCACAGCTATTCTTACTTCACCTACATGTTCACCTTTTTATAAATAATTCTGGGTATTTTAAGATATCGATCGACGTTCGAAAGTTGCACGGAATTCGGATTTTATCGCGACATGCACTTTCGACACTCTTTATTAAAACAGAAGTGCGCTTGGCGACAACTTTCCGGATGGTTACAAATATCTAAAGAAAGTGCGTCTCTGAGAATTAGTTTCTTAAAGTAAATACAACAATAAACCTAAATCAATGGGTATACAAAGAAAATGATTTAGGTATGTTTGCTCAAAAATCCGTCGACTTTTACATGACTTTCATACATGTTTCGCGTTTGAGGTAGGTCGCTGGTCGCTAATGCCATAGTTTCATTCTAATGGCAACTTAACTGGCTAGTGGCTATACATAACTTGAAGCAGAACTAGTTTTTGGATTTTTGACACTACAAATAAAATATGATCGTTGTTTAAATAGAAAAAAAAAATATTAGAAATTGAAATTCGTTTAGTAATATTTTTTTTTTAAATTATGTTTCATATTGTAGTTAAACTTTATTCGAGTCGACTCCGTCGTTTTAACGTGAAGAAGATTACCTAAACATATTTACACGCATTAAGTATATATTTTCTTTAAATGTATTTTAAGTTTACTATACTTAAGTTTTAGTTTATAAGTTAGTTTTTAATTAGTTAAGCTTTTATTTTTAATTAGCAAACATTATGTTTTGTAAGTTTTTTATTTACATACCTACATACGATTGTATATTCCATGAATCCCATCACACTTGCCATTGATAAAGTTTGTGCGTGTTGTTGTGTGTACGTACCTATATTTCTTAAAGATAGACGACACTGGATTAACTGTTAATACATAGACTACTTATCATCCCGAATTCACGCGAGCCAAACTGCGGGGCATCGATAGTAGGTAATATTAGTGGTATGCGCTCAACGTAGTAGGGTAGGTACCTAGCTATTGCACATGCAATACAGTCTATTTATATACCTATTGAAAACGCAGCTGCATTCGGACCTCTGTTTAATTTATTTGCACCTAATCGTACAAAATCCGAACGACCCGCCTTCCTAACAAATTCCTTGCCAATTGTGTCTCATCTCATTTTATCGTGCTAACTCGATTAGCTTAATATATTTCGTTTTGCGTCTGGCATCATAATCGGAAAGATTTGTATGGAAATTAAGTGAACACTCGTAAATTCGTTGTATTATTCGTGAGCAAAGACATTCTGTGCACGACCTCATAATATGCCTTCATTATGGTGTGCGCTTCGTGTGAATGCTAACGATTTCATCTCCGTAGAGTTTTTAATCACTTCTCTACCATGTTTCTCGGACCACTACGTTAGGTTAGCTAATAATTGGCTTATATGTAATAGCTAATCTTTTGGCTTTTAATTATGTACCTTTTATGTATTTTTTTAGTTGTTTTCTATTTAATTATGATAATTCACTTAGGTAGATACCTAATGCATTTTGAAGACCCAAGTTACGAATATTTTTGAACCTAATTCAAAATTGAACCGATTCGGATGTTTGGTGGAGATAGATGTTACGGATAGATGGACGGGGGACCTCATTCGCCAGGAATTTTAAGATTATGTACCTACTGTTAGGTAAAAGTATCTCAAGTAAAAACTCTAGCATACACTTAAAGTGCAAAACCGTTAAAATGCAACGTGTGCTCACTACGGAAGTTCTAAAATACAACTTAATTTTCCTGTCACAAATAAAATATATTCTATTTTATTATATTCTAGAATGTTAGCTCTGCTCTTTTGAGTACATTTACAAAAAGCATGCTAATGCAAGAAGGCATGATTGATGCGCCGCCGCGCCGGTATCACAATAAAACTGCTTTCATGAAAATTTGAACTTGGAGAGTTACATAACTAAATCTTAACACATACCTAAGTACTTATAAATCTTTAGACTTGAACTAAACTAAATGGTAAATATCCTCTAGATCGGTTCAATTTAGTTACAAATGTAAATATATTTTTAACCCTTTTACTCATGTAACATTTAATTTACATAACCTTTCTATGACCTTTTTTTGCATCGTTGCAGAATTGATTTGACACAGTTTTTCTCCTCTGTAATAGGCCACTAGGTAACTAGGTCAGTGGATAGCATACCTACATGGAATAGCAGGCTTTACCATCAGGCTGACACGCTTGATTCATCTTAGAACTATTAAAAAATATCATATCTGCAAAATTTAAAGAGTAAATAAACCTAAATTTTTATCTGTCTACACACACTACACGAAAACATACAATATTTTTCTTAAACGGCTAAAACGATTTTAATATTTTCTTAAACAAAAATAAATGACTTATTTACAGTATTTTCCATAAAATTGTGTCATTTCTTTTTTAAGTAATTTGAGTTTGAGTTGAGTTTTGAAACTATTTATAAACTATAACTTACCTATAAAACATTTGATATAATTGTGTAAATAATAATCCTATTATACAAAGTCGTGTACAACAAAACATTTAAAAGGATTTTTAGGTAATTGGTAGCCCTTTAAATACACATGGAATGATTTTGCCTAATTTGTTCCTGTTGTAAATAACTATGTACATGTTACCGGTAACTGTACATCGTTGTACAGAACTGTACTCGACACAAACATGTCTTAATTAGATAAATGATTTTCACTTGTATGCAATATCGGTCGCTAAGTAGCCGCGACACCTCCGCCGGGTCAATTAGCAACAACAGTTTTAATGGGGCTGTGAGACATACTTAGTATGTACTAGTGGACGCCCGCGGCTTCACTTGAATTATTTCAGGATAAAAAAGTAGCCTACGACACTCCTGTTCCTCCTACGACCTACCTACATACCTAAAATCATGATGATCCGTTTAGCCGTTTTTGCGTGATGAGTGTTTAAATAAACAGAGAAACAGACAAAAGTATAATAACTGCTGAAACGTTTTAAAGTATACCTACCCAAACATTTATTTGCTAATATATTCTATGTTCAGATTATATTGACCCTCTTCTGCTTTATTATATGTATAGAAGATTATATGTATATTGATGCCCCGGTGTGATCTTATGAAGTTCTTGGAAACTCATTTTCTTGTCTCATGGTGTGATATTTTTTCTTATTAAAGCTTTTTTGCTGTATATTTAGTGTTTGAAGATTTTTATAGTTGTGTGGGTTATTATTCAGTTTATAATTAGCTGGTGTTTTACCTGCTCTATTGAATGTAGATTAGGGGTCCATCAGAAGCTTCTAAGGGGTAGTTTTAGGAAAAACCGAAAACTCTTTTCAAATATTAAAATAGACAAACTATTGAAAGAATACAATGCTTTTATTTTATTTTTATTGAAAATAATCTGCTGAGACGTTAAAAATCTACATTTTTTCTTACATATATATAAAAATATAATTACATAAAATGAAATACAATTACAATGAAACATGCTTTATTACAACAACATTATTTAATGTAATAATATTTTTTACGTAATAGTATGACATATTAATTTCCCTGTTTTCAATACCTATAGCAACCGGAAGGTTCTGGTAAACATTCTGACCCGGAACCTGGTACCAAATGTCAATAAGGTAGGGGCATAAAGGCGCGGATGGAAAAGGGGATTTATCTGATCTGTAGGGTCGCCTACACCGGCCTACGCTGAGTAATCTCGTTAGTCATAAGTACATATATGTATATGTACTTTATATACGTAGGTAATATCTGCAAATATGGTTAACTGAGTATTGATCTCTTCTAAATTTATAAAACTCAAGGGTAACTGACTGACATTGTGATCTACCAACGCACAGCCCAAACCACCCGACGTATTGGGCTGCAATTCGGCATGCAGGTAGATGTTAAGACTTTTGACGTAGGCATATCCGCTAAGAAAGGATTTTTGGAAATACCACTTTCACACAAAGGGGTGAAATAGGGGATGCGAAGCCGCGAGCACCCACTAGTTGAAGTTGTTGATAAAAGTACAAATAAATTCAAAAAAGATGCCTTAAATACTCGTAAGTTAGTTAAATGGTCTAAAAATTATAATCTCGCGATTTTGTTTAAAATTTTATGAAACTACTTGCTTTTGAGCAAACGCTACTTACTGTTACACATTGATTTATCCTGTGGTTTTATCAAATGCCATCTAGCGAATATATTTAACATATTGGTTAGTAACTTACTTGTGTTTTTGTTTTTCATACCTTAAATCAAAGAATAACCTTAATATGCACTATCCAAAGTCTGTTTTTTTTTTACATAACATCACCAATTTTAAGACATTTTCCAGTTGTATTCTTTACTATACGAATATCATAGCATAAAAGCTTTTATCTGCCTCATTTTTTTTGCAACAACCAGTCACCAAGTTGATTATTTTGACGACCGGAACAATAACTCATGAACAAGTCGCAAAAAAGCTCGCCATCCGTTGGTTGAAAGCTCTACGATGCCAATTATCCGAGCTTTTATAATCGCTTGAAAATTCCGTACTCTGCTATAAGCCCCAGCTTGGCGGACATATTGGTGTAATATACCTAGGCATTGAATATGTTAGAAATATACTTATTTAATTATACCATGTATTATTAGAAAAATAATATAGATATTATTTATTGACAAGCAGGTTTCAGCTTCACTACATTGAACTCAGGATATCACTGCATGAATATAAATATTATATCTGTTGGGTTTTAATAGTAGTATTTGATGCAATTGAGGGTAGTTGTGAATTGCAAGAACCGACTGGACGTCTGCGCGTCGCAGACCCGGCGAGTTGCCAAGATCGCGCCGTGCGCGTTGGTTGTGTCCGTGACACCCCAGCACTTTACAAGAATCCGTGAATCTATATAGGGACTAAAAGAATTCATATAGAAGAGGAGCAGGTGCAGCACCATTCGTCTGTCGCGCATCACGGAGGCTATGCCCGGAGAAGCAGCGTCGTGGATGAAAGGTTGGTGAATGCTTTTTATGATTGCCCTCATTGCATCAAGTCTGTAACGTCAAAATCTACCCCATACAGTCCACTTAGTATCGAACAATATCACAATAATTTCACCAGAAACCAAACTATAACTACTATATCGTACCATATCTGAGTAGAGTACTATTAACTTAGTTATTTAATTTATCGTTAGGCAGGATAACAAGTATAATTTAGATACTGCCAAAAACAAACGTCTAACAACATAGTAGGCCTACTATACTACACAAGACACTTTAAAATATGTGGGTCTGAGAAATTAAAAAAAAATAGATAATTAAAGAAATACTCATATATAGATACTTATTCTGTCTTATTTTCTACTCAGAACTACTACTTCTCCTACCAGGTATTTTTTGAAAGCGATCTGAATGTAGAAATGAGTTAATCTACTCATCTAGCCAGAAACATCGACATAGGTACAGGCCACCCAGCCCGAGTTATCACTTCCATAAACATATAGCATGGGGCCAATATATGTTATTTACGAAGATAATATCTGCGATGATTGGACACGCAGTCAGTCCTTCGATTGAGGGCGATTGGGGTCAACTGTGGACCGAACCGACGGATCGAGCGTTACATCATGTATGCTGTATATATACCATCATATTAATAAGGATTTCTCTTATATGTGTGGAGTGTTTTCTGGCAGCTCCAGTGGAGCATACTCCTAAACCCAAGGATATGCGTCACCGTGGGTCATCAGTGTCACTTTAGGGGGCGTGGTGGTCAAATGCCTGTTCGCGAATTACACGTTTTTTTTGATAAACTAAACAACTCGCGAACAAAACATCAGGCAATCGATGATGGTGAAGTTTTAGTCGATACTCTTCAACCGAAACATCACAAGCCTTATTTACTTTGTGTCAAGTGTAAAAAAGAAGAAACGGTCATTGTTGTTCGCAAACAGTTCAGTTTTTCGAAACTCGGGATGATGGACTAACGTGTTGTTAAATAAGATAATATACTCGTTTGTTTTCAAATTTTTTATTTAAAAAAAGTTTCAAATTCACTCTACATTGCTAAGTAGACACACAAGGACTTCAAAGCTCGCTTTTGTATGAATTTGTTAGTAAATGATTAATTTGAAACCATGTGATATACTTCCTCAGCATTTTGTATTCGCCACGTATCATGGAAACGTTAATCGGATTAACACCTCACATAGATTTTGTTACATCACGTTCTGCCATTTATTTATGCTTAGTTATCCCCTTCTGCACAAGAGGGAAATAAATCGTGCAGCGGTCGGTATGCCATCTGAATTTGTAAAATTAAGTGTGGGGAACAATGAGGTTTTATATAGAAGATCATTGTTGGGGAAGATAAAAGTTGGTGTGGAACATGCAATTTGATGTTTTGATAAAAAAAAATGTTTAGAAATTATTTCCAAACAAGCTGCATGACGCTAACGCTTTATATAATTTCTATTTATATTTTCTATTTTTTTGCACAACATACAATTATCACGTGTACTTATGTTTTTTCATTACTCATACTCTGAAAGTAGGTCTGAAGTTGCCTGAGGAGCGGGTTGAAAGTAATACTTTTCATCCCTAGGGAGAATCGCTTTCAACTGACAGCTGTCAAATTAACATGTAAAAACTCTGCGCGCGACTGGCGGCAGCACTTATGCCAAGAATTGGCCTCTGATCTCATCTGATGCAAATTGCAATCAGAACATTTTAGTTCCAATTTTATCCGCGCGCAGAGTTATCTTGAACTCTACTAACTTCTTTACAAAAACAAAAGAGTTCCTATACCTACATTCAACAAAAGAGTTCTTATACCTACATTTAACCAAATAGTTCTTACACTTCAAAGAGGTTCTACGTCACAATACGTATAGCAGAGATTTTGTACCTATAAAATGAGTTCATCTGATTTTAATATAAATTTAACGCCTGATTTTATAAAAGAAGAGGCTAAAGCGGTAGTGGAAAATCCTCATGCGATTTGAGGTATCTTTGTTTTGACTTGGGTGGTAAAATAAAATTTACTCATATTTTCTTTAGCTAATTCATGTTTTTATATTTACTTTCTTCGTATTTATAATGAAAAGCACAGTGTTTACCTCGGGTTAAAGACTTATTTAGTCCCGAGACGGGGTTTGGCGCCCGAACGCAGTGAGGGCGCCAATAGTTCGAGTTATTTTCACCCCTAGGGTAACAATGTACTATTACTTGGAACCATAAATCTTGAACAAAATTTTACAAAAGACATAGTTACACGTAAAATTTGCAGTTGTTCGTGCAAATTTAGCGCCAGCGCCATCTATCCCAACTAATCAAATGTTTGTATCATGCCATAACATAGTGCATTATAACACGCGCAGATAGAGAATAGATCTGAAAATGGCGGCGGGTACGCATGGTACGGTTGGCAAACAAGTTCTCAAACTTCGATTTTTATTGACTTTTTTTGTTGTTGCTAGTTTTTGAACAAGACAGGCAGTACCTGCCTAGCTAAATGATTATTAGTTCTCTACAAGACACAAGAAAAGGATTTAGCTTAAAAATGTACAAATCAGACAGAGAATTTGAAGTAAATTTTATTTATTTTTATGGCTTTGAAACGATCAACAGGGGAGAAAAGGTTTTATAAACCGCTTGATCCAGCAGTATCCTGGTCATCTGAACCCATAATTGGTTCAATATATAATATATATATATATTATATATATTATTATATATATTATAATATATATATATATATATTCAATATATATATATTTTTAAACTAAGTTCATAACATAGATTTATTTTCACTCAAATATTATGTCTTTAGTACTTTTTGTATTCTGTGCTCTAGCGTAGCAGCGCACGCGTTTATATCTTTTGTATGACGTAGCATAGCATTCTCGTAGAAGCCCTTAGCGTAGCATTTGTACAAATTTACTAAAGTAACCCGAGCGAATGTTACTTTATTTTTAAAAGATACTCATATTAAAGATAGCTACTAGAACCTAGGTGTCAGGAACCAAATTTTTCAGAATTGCCATTGTTTTTTTTTAGTTTATTGGAATGGGAGAGGTTGGGGCGAGAGGAATGGGAGATTTATTATTATAAGTAAGTATATTTTATTTTCGTGTCATGTTATTTATTAATTATAGTTTACAGTTTTATTAGTAAACGATTTGAATAAATATTCGCTCAAGACACATCATTACTATATGCTGGGTGCTTCAAGTTCAAGTTTTAACCAAAACTACCTACAAGAAAAGGCCAAAATAGCTACCAATTTCACAGTACATTTTTTTATACGATAGTCTATTTATAGAGCTCCAAGTTATTTTTACGAGCCTAAAGCGATAGCATCTATGTAGACAGGTTTTAAACAAAATAACAGATTATAAAAATTAACAGCCTGTGGCGTACAAAGACCATAAATCCGTGGATACCACTGTAATTACTTACGATAACTTTAAATGGTTATTTCCTGACAAATTCCTTTTTATGATTGCTGTATACGTAGTAGTGATGTTTTACGGTGTTACCTGCTCTAATCTTAGAAAAAGTATGTAAATTCAGGGTCTAATCTATGTCCGATCTTCATATATTCATATAAGTTAAATTTGAGATTATTATGGTCTACTTTAACAGTAATTTTAAATCAAATGTAAAAACATATAATTAAATATATAAAAATAAAATACATCATAAAAAATCTTTTTTAAGCTAGGTAAGTATCCCTAAAGATAAGTTTAGCTATGTCAGAGCAAATTTCATCAAAAAAGCACATTTCATCCAAAATAGTTTAGTAACTTTTAGATTAAAAAAGATTTTTTATGATGTATTTTATTTTTATTTATTTAATTATATGTTTTTACATTTGATTTAAAATTACTGTTAAAATAGACCATAATAATCTCAAATTTAACTTATATGAATATATGAAGATCCATAGTCAAAAATTCCTTAAGAGAATAATATATTATGTTTATGTGATAGTGTGGTTGGTACCTAAGTTGTTCGAGCCGTGTACCGTGACATGCCTAGAAAACTAATTAATTGCTATCAGTCATGATATACCTAAATTATAAACTAAATAATATACGACGACGACACAATCCGTCGTAAATATTAATAATTATAATTGCCTATTATTATGTGGCTGAGCCTATTATTGCAAAGTTTTCATAAAACGAAAATTGTCTGATTAATTATGAAATGTTTATTAAATATCTTATATCTTGAAAGGGATCTAGAGTTTCATTTGCGCAATTATATTATTTTGCTGAGTTTTACCCACTGTTTTAAAAAAAAACAATATGAAAGTTTAATTATTATTTCGATGCTAACTTTACATTACATAATAAAATGATATGTGGTAAAATCTTGCGGAAATTGAAATATGGTCAATGCCTACTTTATATTTAATTGGTTAATATTAGTTCCTGGGATTTTTAGTAGGTTTTTGTTGTTTTTTTTTATTAAGAAATGGACATCGATTTGACAAATATTTTAACTTTGTATCTTGAGTTATGGCCCTTGTCTGTATGATATAATAATAAAATAATAATAAAAGCGTTTATTTCAGACAGAATGTAAAATATGGGCCATTCCATGCCTGTTTTCCCTTCACTTAGTCAAAGCAGGTGAGGTTTCTTGCTCTGGCTTTATTAGCCTACTATCAGTGTCTCTCTCTTTAGTCGTAGGTACTCATGACTGAGGGTCGTGACTCGCAGAATTAATTTGCTAAAAGAGTTCTCTTGGGCAGATTCATTGTGGTGGGCGCCCAGGCACACGGATGATACATGTCATCGGATATTGTGGTCCTCAATCATGTCGATTTCCTCACATTGTTTTCCTTCACCGCTCAGCGAGTGTAAATTCACACATAGGTAACTTTAAAATACAAGTAATTAGTGTAGGGCTGGATTCGAACCAGGGTGCGCTAGGATGAAAAAAATACGCTGAAACCGCCAAGCCACACTCGCTAATAGTGTGATAATATCAGTGAGCGTTTGGTTGTCGCGGCGATCACACGTCTAAGTTACCTTCCGCTCCGCATTCGTCACCCGTCGAACAAGCTAGTGATGGGCTAGGGTGCTATCGATACTTTATCGATAGTTCACCTTAGTCCAACATGGACAAATTCTTAATCCGACCCGAGTCCGGAACTGGCGGTACTGCCAGCAGGACTAGCAAGGGAGAGAAAAGACCAAGGGAGAATACTACTCCACCTGACCAGAGGAAGCAATCGAAGAAGTTCCTGGCTAATCCTGAAGGTAGATACAAGATGATGCCTACCTCAAACAGTTTTGAGGGCCTCCCAGTGGATGATGAGGAAAGTGTAGAAACGGAACCGTACCAACTAGCCACTAAGAAGAAGTTGGTTGGTAGCACGCCTCCAATTGTCATCGAGCTTCTAGGGGCCTGGAACCTAGAAAAACTCAGAGACACTATAAAGAAGCATGTGAAAGACGACTTCCACATGCATTATAAAGGAAGAATGTTAGTAAGAGTACAATGTTATTCAGCTAAAAGCCATCAACAGCTAAAAGATGCGCTCGTAAAGGAAAACGTGTCTTTTCATACCTTCACAAGGAAGGACGAAAAATTTCCCAAGGCGGTGATCAAAGGACTACCAAAATTTGTCCAGCCCAGCATATGTGAGGAATTAGCAAGCTTGGGATTCCCCGGTGCTATCATATCTGAACTAAAGACCATTCATCAGTCTGAATGCCCTCCGGTGGTTGTGCAATTGCCAAGCGGCACAAATATGACAAAGTTTAAGCAGATCCGCTACTTGTCAAGCTGCGTCGTAGACGTACAGAAATACAAGCCCAATAGGAAACCGGGTACACAATGCTTCAGGTGTCAGGGTTTTGGACACGCATCCCGGAATTGTAACCGTCAGGCGCGCTGTGTCAAGTGTGCGCAAGAGCATCCAACTTGGGAGTGTCCTAAAAAAGACCGTGAAGCACCGGCCCGCTGCTGCAACTGCCAGGAAGAGCACCCTGCAAACTACACCCAATGCAGTGAACGCTTAAAATACTTGGAGCGTATAAAAACCAAGCGTGAAACTACGAGTTTGGCCATCAATTCCGGGAACTCACATGCAATATTGGGTGGACGAAGTTCGTGGGCCCAAATTGCTGCTACAAAGAAGAAACCTCAGGATATTCAGCCCCATAAAGCTGCTGCTCAATTGTCTATCGCCAGACCAACGGTTCAACTTGATCGTGGATCGCTGCCGAAAAGAAC
>OZ026813.1:9530817-9601196 GCA_964023185.1 Macaria liturata | reverse complement strand
CATACATAGCTATCTGTATGCTAGACCTTAGTGAAGTACTTAAGTACCAGATCAGAGCCTGATCGTCTTGTGTATAATATAGATAGATACCAACATTCGTAACAAAAACGTTGGTTTAGTCAACTCGACGATGTAGAATTTTTGATGACAAAACAACTTTTCACTTGTTTACGTGTTTCAAAGCACCCTGATGGCCTCAGATATGGAGTAGCTACCTACCTAGTAAACAACGACCATATTTTACAGATTCGTTGCGTTGTTCGTGATAATTAATAACGTTAAGGGACACTCTCGTCATGATGAATGGTAGTTAGCGATGATAGATAAATAGCTTTCATGACGTGGTGCCATTGCTCCGAGATCGCTCAAGCCATACTGCTTCATCATGATACGAATATTCGTGTCATCGTTCCATATTTCTCATCCAATTTTTATTTCACGTTTGGCATAAAAGTGTATCTTATGATAGTGATATCATCTCCTCATTTGCGATCATATCAAGAGCAGACTCCGCGAATCTCATTAGATATTCATACCTGTCCCTGATCGTTTGACTTATTGAAATTGAAATCTTAAGTAGCTATACTCTACATTAATTCTGGCTGTTTGTGTTGCTAATGAATAAGTAATCGATTTATTCATGAGCAGACGATTCGTTTACCTTCCCATCCGTGACAAGTCCACATGTGGCGTGCGAGTGACACATGCTACTTGGCGTACTGTCGCCGACGTGACGCGACCCGGCTCATTCTTGGAAATTGGATGGATGAATGATTGACACTCGTCCTCGCCACTCATATATGCGGGCTCTTACATTGCGCCTAGTGCGAAACGCTGGTGACCGATCCCCGGTTGGCAGTACTACCATACCAGTGCGGCGACCAGCCGAGTATCTGTCGCCTGAGAACAAACAGCTCCGGTAAACAAGTCGTATCGCATCGTGGCCTGCCGGATGTTAGCTAAGACTTCCGCGGCCGTTGATCCTGCTCGCCCGTGGGGGGCACCCGTATTATACATAGGTACCTATTTTAGTATTTAGTATTTTTTGCCGTGTTTGTTTGTACGCTACGTGTGCTATTGAACTCGATGGCGTGCGATCCACTATTGCGTTTAATCCGTCAGATAACAAATCGACGCTTGCGTCACGATATGATAAACAGTAAGGGCATGGAAGATTGGGAATCGTGTGGGTTTTTTGTTCGAGCTTGGGGCTTGTTTGGAAAGGGTGCAAGCATTTTTCATTAATTAAACCTCGAATTACGTATTATATATTAAACTTGAATTTACACACATGCCGATAACTATCAATCAAAATATTCAAATATACTAAGTAATATTATGAAGCTGAAGAGTTTGTTTGTTTGAACGCGCTAATCTCAGGAACTACTGGTGCGAATGGAAAAGATCTTTTTTGTTGAATAGACCATTTATCGAGGAAGGTTTTAGGCTATATAACATCACGCTGCAACTAAGTAATAGGAGCGAAGAAACAATGGAAAAATCTGGAAAAAAGGGGGAAAATTATTCATCTTTGAGGGCTTCCGTTGCGTGCGCTGCGAAAACGGTTCAAGTCGTGGGTAAAAGCTATAATTTATAAAGCTGAAGAGGTTGTTTGCAAAAATAAATATGATGCCCAAAATAACTAGGTATTCCACGCGGACGAAGTCGCAGGCACAGCTAGTCACATATGTAAGTTCATTACAACATCGTAAATTTAAGTGATGAGGAAGAGGGAATATAATAAGCATATTCCTAGACCTAGACTAGGTGGCATATAAGGAAATCAAATCAAGAGATTGGTTGAATACAGGGAGAGATGCATATTTCATAGACAAGAGCACGTGTTAAAATTAGAATGAATGATATTATATCCATACTGTAGTGTATTATAGGTAGATGTTGTTTGTTTGTGGCGGTCGTGCGGCGTCGCGCGGCGCGCGCGCACGCTGAGGCCTCGTTTAGGAGGCGCCCGTGTTATCTTGTATTGCAAACCGGCCCGAAATTCGCTCGACCGTGCCATGTACCGCGGTGATATTGAACTTTGCAGTTTCAAATAACGAATTGGATCTTATTCTTATGTCATTTTGCGTCGAATTCTAGGTAGATTCTCGTCGAATGTAATTATTCCCTCTCTCGTTCTACCTAGCGTTATTTCTATTCATTCTGTCTCTTTTTAACTATTTGTTGTTTAGTTTTTGCCATTCATACTTTACTGGGTATATCAGGTAGTTGCATCAAGTTGTGTAAGTATGGCGTGATCTGATAGTTTGTCCTGTTTTGTCCAAGTCACCACAAATGACACGACGTTTCTATCTAGGTATATTTACGAGCCTCTGATTTTATTATCTTAACTGTTTTTATCGTCGTTTTGTAAGTTTGTTTTCATTGTGGTAGTTATGTGGTATTTTATTTAAGATTTTTTATGAGCACGTGAACATATTGTCTATTCTCTGTAGGGATGCTCTGCTTTGTATAATATTGAGTCTATTGTCATATTACAAATTTAACATACAAGGTTTCTATTTCCGAGTAATATTCGTAAATGTCTGCATTGAATATCAATCGATACACACCTACTTACATTAGTAATACCTTTTAGTAGTAGTACCTATGTTAATATACAGTTATTTCGGATATTTCTCAAAAATTTAGTCATGTCGGCAGCAGTAGTTAGACGAAACCGTTTTTTTCTGAGAATTAGTACTTAATTCAAATAGATCTAGTTTTTAGATAAGTAATGTTTTCTCAAAAGGCTACAAAAAATATTAGGTTTCTGTAATAAATCATTCTCAGAACGATCTAACTATAGACCTATTGTTTTCGTGAATCGTTCGTCAAGCCCATTCTAGTATCGGTTTCTGAATTAGTCTTCTTCAGCCGAGGCCCAGAATGGCAACCCTGTTCATATTGTAACCGTTTTCTGATTCGCGTTTGAACGTTCCCATAGCTTTCAATATTTATTGTTTGTTTTATTCTTTTCCACCAGCTGCCGAGGTCAACGCCCGGAGCACCCCTCGCGTTTAGTTTTGACATAAATTACCTTATCGAAGGGTGAAAGGGTGTGTCTATGGATAAATAATGAAGTAGAATGCGATCCTGACTTAACCGTAGTGTTATTTTAATGTTCTATGAGTGAGTTTTATTAATCCTTTCATTGTAGAGTCCTGCCCCTATGGAATTAGGTTATTGACCAGTATAGGTTGGCAAGGAGTGATGGTGTTTTATTCAAACCGCACGTTTTCAAATCGGTCATTTACCTTTGACGGAGTGACGTAGTAATTCGATAGTCCGTTCACATGAAACGCTTCTATGGGAAATAAATAAGTTTTCCAAGTTGGGGTACATTTTTAAAACTTTTTTAGACTACCTACTCTATACCTACCCTGTCTGTTCCTGCTTTTAGAAGTCCAATTATATTTTGGTTTCTGTATTATCGTTAGTATTTTTGCGCTTATCAATGGGTATATGGGAACATGGCTGAAAGTTTAGTTACCTGGTTAATTCCTATATCATTTTAATTACCAAGTTAATTGTTCGCAACACAACAGTTCGAAACTTACGGCTTCAGTGCCCTAATCTAGAGTAATAATTAATTAATCCCTAATTAACAGTGGATTAATTAGGTAACTAAGAAGACTTGAAACTTAAACATACCCTAATAGGATCTATTCTTTCTTTTCTCCGTTTTTTGTTAACAATTGAGGTTATTAGGATATCAAAACAACATTCTAAATTATAATGTAGGTACTTAAGTACTTATGAGTACGATTTTTTTTATTTTCATTTGTGTATGACCAGGCTTATGTGGTTTCAATTGTTCTCAATTTCAGCCAGATTCATAAAAGTTTCAAGCATTTATAAAATTAGAGCTGGTTGTTAGGATAGTACGTTTATCATATGTTTACTTAATTATTTAAATCGTGTTATTTTTGATACCTACCATGTAACTGTCCATATTTTTTTATGTAAGTAAGTACCTACTTGGTTCATTTAACTGAAACCGTGTCTCCCTTTTACGATTAAAAACATGAAACCAAATAGTAGTTATAAGGCACTTGATATTGTATTGTTTTCCACCTTTGTTGATAATTTTACTGAAAACAGTTACGTACGCTGTGTGATAACGCGTCGCTTACGTGGTTGCCCAATTCTGAAAAAAAAACTTGATAACAGCCAGCATTGTACAAACAATCTGCGATAAACACATAATCGATGGCGCCGAGATATCAACATATAAATAATAAATATAATATAAATAATAATAATAATAATAAATAGTAACTGAAATGTTTTATAAACAATCTAGAAATGTTAAGCTCTACGTATTCTATGGCTCTACATAACTCACTCACAATAATAAACTTTTTATACCGTCCGTGCAAGGCTTCAGTAGACTGAAGCCTTGCTAAAAAGATAATAAACTTCTAAAGATAATAGACTTGACTATTAGAATAGTCAAGTCTATTATCTTTAGGCTTTTCTATAGATTTTCTAAGTGCCCCTTTTTGTAGTAGTTAGAAGTAGTATGTTTAGTGTTTCTTCCCTTGTTTTTATATTTTGCTATCGCAAATAAAGTAAATGATTTTTTTTTTCAATCTAAGACGCTCGTCGTATATTATATCAGAAATATTAAAATAGGTAGTCGAATATGAGTGTTATATTATTCTCGACGGTGAGTTATTTTTCTAAAGAGAGCTGAAATAATGTTGTAAGTCCTATCAATCTGTTTAGGAAGCGTGTAGGTATTAGTTGCTTAGCCTAAGTAAATAGTATTACGTATTAGGTAAAGTAAATTATTGATTTCGTTAATGAGCCAATTTACTTATTTGTCAAAGTAGATATTACCGTACATATCATCATCATCATCAGCCTAAAGAGACCCACTGGAGGGTATAGGCCTCCTCCCTCTTACGCCAATACTCCCTGTCTTGCGCTGTTCTTGCCCAGATGTTTCCTTCTAACTTTCTTATATCATCCAGCCACCGCACATATCACTTACTATTATATAATGGTCTATATTGTAACGAACTATGACATTTAAATTGTAACCTTAATAGATTTCTCATCTTGTTCAAACATGGCTCGTGTTGTATTTAATACACAAATCTACTTACTTAACTATCTAGATCTTTTTTACATAAAAAACTAACCAATTTCACTACGTGTTAAGTTAATAAGTAACTAGCAAACCCCGCGAACTCCGTTTCGCCACCAGATGGCTTCGTTTTTTCTATCATTTTTTTTTTATAAACCTCACGGCGCCCGAGATCTTTCCAACGAATGCAAAACCGTGGAAATCGGTTCGTGCGTTCTGGAGTTATAGCGTCAGGAAGGAAAACCCGACTTATTTTTATATAGTAGAATAAACTCTATGACTGAAATAATAAAGTAAGTGAACGTATTTTTCTCAAATAATGATCTCATGGTCATAGATCTTCGTTAAAATAATGAAAATATTTGACGTGTTTCATCGCGCTGGGTCGCTACAAGCTGGTCTCACCATAACTGTAATTTATACGCTTAGGGCTACCATTCTGTTGCCATTTTACTTTCAATTTGTCTTTTTTTTTCTTAACTTTGGGTTTGCACTTGACCATAGTTTGCCTGATGGTAAGCAAAGTCTATGGCCTAAGATGGGGCGTGCTTCTTTCTCGCTTTAAAGATCGTTGGATTATAGTGCGTGGGGAACAGGGAGTCTGGTAGGGAGATCCACAATTTGTTGGAGAAACCGACTGTTGTGACCTCATCTCATCAAGTCTCGATGGGTCCCTTACACATGGGCACCGCTCATGATGCTATGCTATGTCATAGGTTATCTGGTTTCGAATATATAATGACACTATAAAAACAAATATTCTTTCAAGTCATTCTGTAAATGAAAAGCTTGTTTTAGAATTTGACCTCCTGTGTGAGAGATGTCCACTGTAAATCTACGAAAAGTAAGTTCCTATCTACATTCTATGCATATAGTATAATAGTATGTACATGTAAATATGTATTTGTATGTACAACATACACATGACACCAACGACGCATGCGTCGAGGCGTGAAACCTGTGCCTCTGTCCAAGGGACAGTCCCATCAAACAATGCCGACAAAACTGTTCTCACACAGATTATGTTGACTGTCTCCGCTTTTGGTGAGAATTGCTAAACTTCTAATCATCTTCTTATTTAGCTTAATAACTTCGTAAATTTGGTATTTCTAACTATTATCATATATTATGCCTCTGGTACAGCACGTCTCTGTTGTCAATTTTGTATTATCTGATCTCTAAGCATTAAATTTGTTCGCCACCCTTACCAGTAAATAGTTACTTACTTAACTGTCTACTTATTTATTCAAGTTTATGGCCTATTTTTATCTGCATGATAAAGAAGACGAAATTATTTTTATTTTGCGATTTGTTCCACCCATTGAAAGCTCTGATTTTACGGAGATCTAAGTAGTTAAGTACTGTCTTGGATTTATTGAAGTATCGATATGAACTTTGCAGCGTTTTGTGCATGTTTTCTTATTAAGTATTTGTTTTTTTTTTGTTTTCGTCTCTAACGGTACTGGCAACCCTAGTGAGGTAGAGTGGTGCAGTTTCGTTGCATGCGTATTACATTACTGGCCACATCCGTGTTGTATAGAGCAATCCACGCTAATTACATGCATGGCAATCCTGTGTTGATTGCCTAACGAGCCACTAATGCTAAAGTGATATTTTTGCGCGTCCGACCGTCTGTTCACGATTTTTCCTAATAGGCTATATTACCAAGAGGCAAGATAACTTACCTTGCACATGAGTACATAGCTTAAGCAAGGAGACATTTCTTGCGGGACCCTCAACAGGGCACATGTTATACTATAACAGCTATATTCAAAGTACTAATTGTTGGTTTGAATATGTGTAGCCAGTATTCGATTTATAAAAAATTGATCTGTATACAGTATAAAGAGTTTAATCACTCATGTGTCGTGTCATGTGCGGACCAATCAGGAAACAGATTTATTGCGTGATAATTGTAACTGACCTATCACATCCCATGGATTTATTTAACAATGATTATCATAGATGACGTTAGCATAAGCGCTGCGTTCTTACAATCTTTTGAGAGCCAGGTCCATCCCATAGCAAGATGTTCCACCACAATATCATTTCAAGTGACAAGATGCTTAAATGCTTAGCTGTCACATCCCAATGTTCAGTTTTGCCATAAGTAATGACGCGTCAACACTGTATGAGGTCGGTGTCAAACGATCATTCCATTCAATTAATTTTGCACTGCTATTGTCTAGTTATGACTCCTCATTGTAATTGCAACACCGTGCAATTAAAATGCTTCCTGTTTACTGATAGAAAATGCGGTTGTGTAATTCTTTGCAATTATCTTACCAGCCTGTTTGTTTTAATCAATCGGATGAATGATCTTGGTTTTGCTATTTCTTGTAGCATAGAATTTTCATAAAACTTAATTGTAGAGTGTATTTGATTACATTATAACATATACCTAGTCTGTTTCTTATAAATCTTATTTCTACTAAGTACGTACGGGTAGAATTCTCTTCTCGTGTAGCCAAAAGTTTTCTGCTCAATAAAATGCAAATGATAACATAATCACTGAAACACCAAGTTGATTTATTATTGCGTAGGAAACTTTGTTAGTCAATAAATTGTGACTGTACAAAGCCGTTTGGTTTTATCGCTACAGTAATTTTATCTGGCTTAACCGACTTTTTTGCAATAAAATCGACATAAAGTATTTGGAGCGCGGCGTGACCTGGGTTACTGTTTTGTATGTTGTTAAACTTAGCAGTGTTTATGAAAGCGAATACTGTTCACTGCCTGTGCCAGTTATACGTAGGCTAGTGGCTATCTCTGGTTGCACTATCTGCAGCGATAAGGCGAGTGTGCGGACATGCGACCCGTACGCAATCGCCGAGCCATCTGATAGTGCGCGACCTACCGCATTCACCGGCCGCTTACACTAGCGTGCTGTTCCGACTTCGCCATGTGCCTGCCCACTGCTGGCATCTGCTGGCTACGCGGCAACACGCACATCTGGGCCCCACTTGCTCTCACTACATATTCTACTATTTCGACATTCACAATTTCGTTAGCTTATTAACGACATGATAAATATTGTCATTCAACAAATATATGTTTGAAATTAACATTGCTTGAGTAGCTCGAGAGGTTTAATCGTTCTTTATTTATTTCCTCCTGCTCTACGAGATTTATTCTTGTTCCCATGTGTATTTTAAGATCCGGCTTATATAATTTATTGTCACACACGAATAAACAGTATTTTATTAGCGTATCGAATTTAAATTATGCAGTGGAGTGTTTTTGCCGGTCTTCATGTGGCATTTCCTCGAGTCGCTAGCGTGCAGCGATCTCGACTGCGATGACCTTTTAACGGCTTTCGTCTGAACCTTCGCCGAAGTGCGTTGTACGTGGAATGGAACATAGCGTGGCGCCACGAGTCCCGCATTCAATCAGCACGAGCGCGGCCGGCGTCGCGCAGGGCGGCGTGCTGTGACCGCTGCATTACAACATGATCGCCAATGATACCATTCATATATTGTATGTACTCGTACACCGCGCGGGGCGCTATTGTGCGATCACACTCACTGGCTTCTTAATGCTGTACTCGATTCCATACGTGTTAAAATTGCATACTTGACACATAAGTATTGTACAGTTTACGTAAATGAATTACATTAGATATGGTCATTGAGATATTTCTACTACGTATAGAGAAGTCAACGCGTTGCATGATTTTGCGCCACGCTTTGCTGTACGCTGTACAGCATCTATCCAGTGAGTATCCAACGCCCGTGGAGAATAGTTGTGTTTGGCTCGCATAAATAACAACATCAAATGCCTGGTTGTGTTCTTAAAGACTGCCGTAAACACTCCAGAACATCAAAAAAAGTGATGGTTTAACATTTCATCGGTAAGTAGACATTTAAACGTTGAAAACTCTTTGATTTAAAGTTTTTCGCAATGTAACAATGCTTACGAGAATCGGGCTGCCGGGCGCCGCCATTTTGCAAATACACGGTGCTTAAGTCGTTTTGGTCGCGAGAAAACTGTACTCTGTACGCTTTTAAGCGCTGCATATTTTAAAAGTTTGGTTAGACGACATAACTATGTTTTCGCGCTGCAGCGAATTTTATTTCAATCTCTTTCCAAAATGAAGCAAAGCTTTGGTTCGGGTTGTCTGTTCTATACTAGTAATATATTTCGATGGCGCTGTCACGTGAATTAAGTATTTCGAGCATATCGAAGTTACATAAAACATTAATACCCTCCGTATCGTCGATAGGTCTAGAAAATAGCCATTAGAGGTCGAATTAGTTATACAAACAAGCATTATTTATAGTGAGCAGTGGACGTGTTCTAACTATATTTACGTCTAGTAGCAACAAAACAAAATATCCGGTTACAATAGTCTTCCACAAATGTTATGATTATTATATGACACAATCCGTAAATCCGTTGACAATAACCGGTGACGAATAAATATAAGTAGCTAATCTGTTTGTCTAAAGCGGTGTGTTCACGATGTGTTCGCTTTAATTCAGAACGACCTCGAACGTTCATCTTTCGGTGGGTAGAGTTGTACGACTTTGTATAAAGCTTTTTATGAATTTTATGAATTCTGAGATGTTCCGAAAAATATTTCTCACGATTAATCAAATATTAATTTAAAGTGACATAAATGAAGAATGAACTGTAGGAGTTTTGGTAAGATTAAGTGGTTCCGGAAGTGGAAGGCCGTTCGAGTATAATTCAAGCACAAACTTCACCTAAATGGATTCCGGCGCGGCGCGGGCGCGGCGACTGACATCGTTTCAAACGGTCTACGAAACATGAACTCATTATTTATGATTCGTTTAAATCTTGTTGTTATACTTGTTATTCCAATGTCGCCATAAATGCAGTTTCAAGGTCTCGCCGGACGTATCGTGCGTGCGAAAGATTAGTAATTTTAAAATAGTAAGTACTGTTTGTTCTCTGATAAATGATAGCGACGCCCCCGCGCCGCCGCGCGCCATGCTCGCTGACATTCAGTGTTGTTTATGAACCGGCACCTACTCCTGCCTGTTGCCACTGTTTACTATCCTTCGCAACACCAATAAGGATGTCAACCTTCTCACATTATTATTATTACCAATCAAGAAGTAGAGCAAGCATCAAAACAACAAGCGACATTTTAAATTCCATTCGATGACTACTACATAAGAGTAGATTATATAAGAATTAAATTGTCAGTCATGCGTCATGCTAGCGCCCAGACTCAAAATGTTCTATGAATTTTGAAATGTCTAAGTCTTCATACAGGTACAGATAACTCTTAGAAAATGTACCTTAGTTTGGGAACTAATTGATTTAATGTAAGAACTATGTATTACTTAATAACAACATAGCTATTTGACCAGTAGATACACCCAAAAAACATGTACTTGATCATGTTTGTTTGAACTATAAATGATACTCCAATCAAATTGGCATTCTCAGAAATAAAATGTAAATTCCTATGCGTTCTATTTCTATCCGCAGATCTGTTTACTTTTCTAATTACAAGCTGCGCGAGAAATAGACACCGAACGGCTCGTGGTTAAATTTATCTTGTCCTATTTTCTAAACAATCGCGGAATATAGGCCACGGGGCTGTTTATCACGAGCCCTACCTTCGTGAGAACACTATTGGGACATCGATCAATGTTCCAACATCTACTCGCTTCGCTACACAACGCTCTCGTAAAATCTCTTAGCTTCTTCAAAAAGATCCTTTCACAACAAAACATCCTACGAAACTTCAACACGAGCGCTCGAGTGCTTTGTTTCAATTTGTTTGAGTAGTGAAGTGGTGTCGGTAATTTCACGTGCTTTCTATTTATTGATATGACGCGGGCTCGTGACGCAGAGACCGTTTTCTTAGTCATATGCCTAACCTAGTTCTAAAGTTCATGTCGTTCATGCGTAAAGTTGCTAATTGAGATTCATTGACGAAATACTCGGCACCGTTACTTGTTTGTGGCGTTTTTTCGTTGGGGAAGTAGACGTGGGTAAGTAATTGTTGGGTCAGAGGCCGGCGGCAGCAGCTGCGGCCTCCCAGAGGCCAGCGCGTGGCGCGCGGGTAACAACCTCCTCCTCGGAGGCGGGTCGTCGACCGCCGGCCGGCGCGCTGCTCCTCCAGCCCCCGGCGGAGCCCCACGGCCTGCGCCCCGCCAGCCCCGCGATGCGATTGCCCCACATGCGAATACCTGTGCGAGCGCATGCGCGCCGTTCGCTCCACTTTGTTTTTGCGTTCAATGTCAGTGTATCGGCTAATTTTATCGCGCTTCGCATACACTACGTAACTAGCTTGTTTCACGAGGCCAAAAGACGGTTTGTTTTGATTTCTGTGTAACCAAAACAAGCGACCGTTGAACAAGTCGATAAACGCTGAAAATAGGCGGTTATAAAAAGCATGACATTGCGCATACAGGATACAGGTTTTATATTATTCATTTATCAGTTCCTTTTAATAACTTAGTGTTAGTTATCTTAATTACTAGGTTAGGGGCCGTCCATTAATCACGTGAGGCTCTAAAGGGGGGGGAGGGGTCCATAATAAAGTCACGAAAGATCACGAGGGGGGAGGGGGGGTGTAGTAACATATCACGTGTATTTATTTTTTCGCATAACGCGCGATATTCAAGCGAAAAACAAAAACAATCTGCAAGTCCTGTAATTTTTCTGCTTACCTCTAGGCAATATTGTATTATTTAATTAAGATTCTTTGTAGGTTTTAAAAATACACGTGATATATGAGGGGGGGGGGGGGGGTTAGTCTTAAACCTCACCATGTATCACCACGGGGGAGGGGGGGTTAAAAAATGCCAAAAAAAACATCACGTGATTAATGGACGGCCCCTTACCTAATGAATGCTTTGTTAGTATCAACGTTACTGTAAGTATTTAACATAAAAGTGGCTAATTTTTAACTACCAACGCTGAATAGTTATGTATAATATTTGTATAATAAATGCAGTTAGTATATTGAGTAGTTAATAATATGTACTGTGTATTATATATTAATGTATATATACAACATACCAGTACCTGCACTAGACAAAAGAATGCACCATGTGCATACAGAACAAAACAACAACAATAACAAGGAACACAATTGTTCACAAGGTTGTCCCAATAATAGCAGTAGATCACATCTAGTAGAAGAAACGCAATTCAATAACTTTTAATAACCAGTTATTATGTATTTTGAATTCATGATTGTTTTTATTGGAATCAATATCAAAATAGAGATTAATTATAACACGTCACATCTATTTTTTGAGCATGATCGTATCAAATGCTTAGCCCAAATCCGAACTTCACTAAAACAAACACGGGTATATAAAGGAGGTCTTGAGTAAAAGTGCACGACATCACGATGTGGATGATCACGATGCTAATGATGTGTGAGAGATGTGTAGCATTGTCCTGCGTGGTGATGCGCGGTGGAGGCTGAGACGGCCGAGGTGGCGAGGTGGCGAGGTGAACGAGCCGGCGCGTCACGGCACGACGAGCAAATGCTTTTCGTCGCTATTTCCGCAACAAGTGTTGTTTTGCAGAGAGAGGCCCCAAGCGGGCGAGCGCGCGCGTCACGCCGCGCCTGCCCGCCTGCCCGCCTGCTCGCCTGCCCGCCTGTCCGCCGCGCACCGCCCGGCCCCCGAACATTTGTCAGCTGCAAATCAATTATAATGATCCACGTCTTCGATAACTTCCATGCTCCACGCAATATCATCCCACACTCAATCGTGTTCCAAATCTTACCCTCATCTTCACACCATTAACACCACGTTTCACAACATCGGTTGTATGTTAGTGTTACCGAGTCAACACGACAATAACTGAATGAAGAGACAAACAAATTTAATGCAACTGCGTTGATAATTTTCACATGTACTTACGCTAATTGCGCGAATGTTTCTACATAAATGTGCCATTTGTCATATTTCTCATCAATAAACATTGATACGTTATTATCGTAAACCAATTAAATATCTTTCCATCGTGCCTAGCAATTTTGAAGTTCAAGGAATTCGAATCTAAATACATACATAAATTAGCGTGCCACCTACATTGGGACCGGGTGAGACTGGCGTTAATATGCGGTTGTTATTTAGAGTGTAATTTATGTATTGTTTGGTAGGTGTCGGTCGGTGGTGGTAGTGAGGTCGGTGGTGGTAGTGAGGCCGGCAGCCGGCAGGGGCTGCGCGCACGGGGATGGAGCGAGGCGTAGCGCGCCGCGTCACGCGCAAACGAACACCGCACGCACAATCACATGGCGTCATCGGCGTCATCGCGAATTATTTCCCAACCATTACATGCCCACTTGCCAAAATAGTAAATGTCCGTTACGAATTCCCGAAGGTGATTCTAACCCCATAAACCTCGCGCCGCATACGAAACGCTCGACGAGTTTATTCTCAGCAGTGGGCAGAACTCATTTGCTGAAACTGCCAATTTAAAAACAGAGCGCCTTTATCGTCTGACCTTTCGACGTTGATGGAAATGAATGAGATCTTATGAATGAAAATCCCACAGTAAAGGAAAAAGTGTTCCGCGAAACGGAACGAGTCTGTTCTATCTGCGCTAAATAAGACCTTTGGAATTTTAAACGTTAGTCGCCATTTTACTTGTGTATTAACTCGATAGCGTAAAGAGGCAATACCGGGAACCGGTCTGCGGTGTTACGAATGGAGTCGCGGGGCGGAGAGAGGCTGGGAGGTGGCGATGGTGCGCGGCTGCATTCCGAGCGCATTCCGCGCCCGCGCCCGCGCCGCCGTGCACCATATCTATGTCAATAAACAGCGCAATTAACCACACCGCCCGATGAAAACCATTCCGTTAAAACAAATTTCCGAACACGCGCTGACGTAGGTGTGAGTTCGTTAAATGAAATCGAATTTGCAAAAGTGCCACGCCCCGCTCACGTTCCGACGATATCCTTCCCGTCGTTTAACTAATACGCGCTTTCCCTTAGCTGGATTATCTTCATTTTCCTCGGACGTGAGAGCGTCATAACGATCCAATTAGGCGACGCGTAAGGAGATGCAGCAATCCACAACCCCTCGTCTTTTATAGTCGATGCGCGTTAGAGAGCACCAGCGAAACATTTGATGGCGGCTGTACAATCGTAGGAATGGACGTAAGACATTTTGCGAATGTAATGCGCAATAAAATTGTGTAGGAATGTCGTAAGCAAGGGTCTCCCGCCCCCTGGCGGTGGTGGCCCTCGCTTCCGGGTCGATGGCCGCTCGCTGCGACCTTGGCGCCTCACTAGCCCTTTTGCGCGTTAATAACTTATATGGGTTTGGTTTGATATTTGTTCGTATCGTACCGTGTTTGGTATGCTCGGCGATGGAATTATATCTGTGTAAACTCTATCGTAAACGTCAATTAACGCGGGGTGCTATGTAAAATCGACATTTCATAAAAATCAAATAAAATAGAAGTATATAAGATAGAGCAAATTTTTTTTCAGTTTATATAATTTTGATTCAGTGTTAAGACAATAAAAACGCCAAAACACGATTACGTATACTTCGCTCGATAGTTTATTTTTTGAAAAATTGTTGTTTTGAAATATTTTTCACCTTTTTTCCAAAAGTAGTACAGAAATTTAAACCAATTTAATTATATCTAAAAGATAATGTTATTATTTAGAGGACTAAAATGCCATAAATAGAATATTCTGAATTGCTGATTTTATATGAATTTATTTCGTCAAAAACGTCTGCAAAACTGCTCAAATTGTGCAAAATTGTTTGCGTGTGGACAAGACTCGTCGGCCGGAGCTATGCGCGCGATGCTCGCCCTTTGCTTTCATGTTAATACGGCGTGGAATTGCATGCGAAAAAGCAACTGTAGGCATTTTTCCGAGCGCAAAGCGTGTTCGGGTGAAATATCGTGGCCTTAAGGAGATATTTATCACGGATTGTTCACGGATTTACATAAATTACTGACTCTTTAATTACATTAGTTTATTTTGTTGTATGTCCTTTCCAAAATAGCACATAATATGTACATATCTAATTTAGAGAAAAAACAGCTCTTATTTGGTAGGTTTTTTACATAACATAATAAAAACGAAAGAAAAATAAACATTGCTTTGCAAATCAATCAATATCTTTTACACTTGCACCTTGATTATGAACAAACGTCTATGTAAGTAGTACTTATTACATATTTAGATTATTAAAGAAATAATTATTTTAAACAAAAGCAAAAACCGACTTCAACTCTACTGTCACGTTACTGAACAAATCTAAGCCTATCAAAAAAAAACTACAACATAAATTCATTTGCTAAACAAATCTAAGCCTATCAGAGAAAACCGCATCAAAATCGGGCTGATAATTCGGAAGATATAGTGTATACAGCAGCGCCCCCTGGTGAGTTGTCATCGTAATACATAGCTAACCCACACCCAAACCTCAACACATTACAGAAAACTGTATCAAAATCCGACAAGTAGTTTTGGAAATATGGGTAAAATTGGTTTGCATAAACTTTATCAATTTGTTGGTTTATTGGTTTTTTTCTCAAAAAGTACTGAACCGAATGAAAAACAATTTTTATGGGACCATCTCGGAAACTATCCTCATCAAATAAAAAAATAATTTTTGAAATCGGTTTGATAAACAACGGAGTTATCGCGTAACATCCCCACAAAAAAAAACTCAGAAGACTTGGTAACCTTCTTTTTTTGGAAGTCGGTTAAAAACTAAGTTACATTTAGCACCGCTGTCTGCAGCTGTACTTGTTTACAAACTAGAGTCACTAAAAGAATTTGATAGAAACGTCGCGGGCGTCGATCAAGCGACCGTTAATGAGTCATCGGCGTGGAGTAAACAACTGCGGGCCCGAGCAGCGCCCCTGAGGTAGTCGGCCCGCGGAATCACGAATCACGAATACACGAGTGGCGAGCTTGATCTTTTACTGTAGAGAGTCAGTTTGAGCCCCAGAACCTTTGATACGATGCTCGCTACGCTACACTGTGCTCGAAGCCAGATCATGTTTGTATTATTTTTTTTTTTATATCCCTCCTCCACAATTATTAATCCCCCTACGTTGTAGGGGACCTTTTTTAGGTTTCTTACATGTTTATATTTGAATGATACTGGGTGTCTCTTAGTTAATCATTAGCTTTGCCTCAACAGTTTATTCCGATTGGAACTTACTTTAAAATAAATAGGTACTTAAACATGTGGCTGTTGAATAATGTTCTTTGTGTGTGGAATTTTGATTTCACTCTGTCCTATCTCAGCACAACTGTGGTCCGCAGGATGCTATAAATTGTAAGAAGCGTATGATGATTATATCTATACATCTATGCTAATGTTCTTTAGAGAATTTTATGTTTTTTTCTTCGTCATAAGTACCTAATTTATTTTTGCATATTTTTTCTCAACTCGCTGTAATGTAACGTACAATTTGTACAATATTTAATATATTTATATTGATATCATTAATTGTGCAATGCAGTACAAAAATTATTAAACCTTATTTGATCATAAACTATAGGTACTAATGTTTAACAGACTGTATGTATGTATGTATATTTTAAGAATTTTCTATAAAATCGCCTATCGTTCTCACATATTATGTACCTGAATACTCGAGGCCTCTTGCAAATGATCCCGTCGCACGCGCTCGAGAGGCACAGTTTGTTTGAATTCTACTATTACAAGTGTTTGAACAATCGAGTTGAAATCTACATAACTCTGGCTGGCTATCGAGTTTTCACGTATGAACTAGACGATTCTACGTAGTGTGATGTTTGTTTTGATTTAAAGTACGCTAGAACTTCATTGGGTACTATTTACCTACCTACTTGTAATATTGTTGGCACACAATTTGTTGATATGAAAGTTAAAATCAATAACAAATCTATACTTAAAGTTACATTGAGTAGCCTATCACAGATTTGTTTGTGAGGTTTGGTTTTACTTTTAAAGTTTCATTCAAGTTTACAATTTCGAGTGTTTCCCACCCTACGACTGACACCTTCAAGTCCAGTGGAATGAGCCAATTAATGTGCTTAATTAACACGTAGACTCGTAACGTTGTTTACATTGTGAATATTAATTAACCACCTAATCGTGTTTTCTCGTACTACAGAAATTTTAAACAGCTGGTTTGCCTTATGATGGTATATGACTAGATTTGGTATTGTTACCATAATTGTAGATTACTAAATCGTAGTTATTTATTAAGTGGTTTGCTTGTTCAAAATGTTGCTATGTTTTACTTTTCTAATTATTATACCGCTTAACCTTTTATTCTATACTAGCTACGCTCGCGACTTCGTCCGCGCGGAATTGTTATTTTGGGCATCTTTTTTTTGCAAACAACCTCTTCAGTTTATAAATTATAGCTGTTACCCACGACTTGAACCGTTTTCGCAGCGCACGCAACGGAAGCCCTCAAAGATGAATAATTTTCCCCGTTTTTTTTCACATTTTCCATTGTTTTTTCGCTCCTATTAGTTCCTGAGATTAGCGCGTTCAAACAAACAAACAAACTCTTCAGCTTTATAATATTAGTATAGATAACTAAGTAGTAAAAATTAAATATATTTAACTAGTTAATTCTGCAATACAAATATGATTTCACCTATCGTACATATAAGTTAGGCGACTTTATTAATCACATTTAACGACCAACTTCGGTTCTATTGATCCTGGTATGGATCGCATGTGAAATCATATCGCCTAGTTATTGGAATGACCATAACATGGTGTATTCATGATGGAAGTGGCTTAAATTTAGTTATTACGATTTTATCGCCCGAGCCGAAACGATTTGCGACGGCCTTATAACTTGATTGTCTATCTGAATTGAAATTCCTGAAATATTACACGGAGAGGTGTATAAATTCACACCGTTTTGTGATTGTTATAACTAGTTTACTTTATGAGGTGGTTTTCGGATAATATAATATCTCTCTCTGTGTGAGTTGTATTTCCTCATGACTGAGGGTCGTGATTCCCCCGCAGACTTAATTCGTTAGGGGAGTTCTCTTGGGCAGATACATCGTGGTGGGCGTCCGGGTCCTTCCACGGAAGACTCTTGTCCTCGGATATTGTGGTCCTCAAACATGTCAGTTTCCTCACGATGTTCTCCTTCACCGTTAAGCGAGTGCAAATCCACACATAAATTGAAAATACATGTCATTGGTGTAGGCCTGGATTCGAACCAGGGTGCGTCTGGATGAAAAGCAGACACTGGTACCGCTGAGCCACACTCGCTCACACTCTGTTTTCGTGTTCAGGTATGTGTCTATTTACCTACTATTTTTCTTATTGTTTCCATAGTTAATCTAGATACTGTCACCTTATATATCATCTGTTTTGAACGATCGGACACTAAACATTCAGATATTATTTCCCGATAAATATTATGTATGGTAAAAGCTCTGTATGTGTATTATGTATGTACTTATTTAAAAAAATAGCTCCACAAACATGACGCTATCACTCTTTTAGACTCCAACCCACGTAAGATTTCGGTTAAGGATTACGCTTTTATTACTTGCGTTTATTCCGAGTTTATTTATAAATCTGTCTTGTGATTTTCGTCAGTTTAATTATAGTTTTTAGTGTTCGGCCAACAAAGTTTTTTTTATATTTTCTCTATTACGACTATCTTTTGAACATTATTGGTTTGTTGCCCGTTTCGTTTCCTAAAAACTAGTTATACTCGTATCATCTGACTCATATTCCATACATTTCAATGCCAAAGCGTTTTTAAAGGGTTACTTACTTATTTGCTATTGCTATATTTTAATTAAAATATTTACCTGAAAATGTACAGTACAACTTATTCGTACATTTATCTCAATAGCTACTACATTGTACCTACCGGGGTACATTCCTCGAATTTACAATGACATATAGACCATAGACATATGTAACGTAAACCTATGTTTAAACCTGTATCGGCGAGTCCAGTCCCGCGTCCCATTTAGTCGCAGTTGTAAAGGAGGTGGGGTCAGATTAGGCCTCCATTAGGGAGGCATCTGCGCGGCGTAAATAAATAGTGGCATGGCAGTGCGGAATTGGCGGCGGTTTGGGAGTCCGGGCACGTGGCGGCGGCCCGCGCGCCTTTGCCCCACTTTTATTACATTCTCCCATAGGCAATGTATGCCAGACACCTGAAACAGTCCTAGAGTCCTGAAAAGTCATTGGAAAGTAAAGTCCACTCGCGATACGAGAAGAACTTTGTACATTAGGGCTGCGTATGTCAGTCACATTCGCTTAGATGCAATTTCATAGGTGATTGTAATTTGTAAAACCTTTTTTCTCTACAAACCAAATCGTTGCTGTGTGATAATGGTGACAACAGCCTATCCATCTATGACTGGCAAATGTAAATGGTCTATCATATATTTTTTGCTTCTTAGGTAACTTTCTGTATCGGAATATATCAGCCTAGGGAGACGTTTATCGGGTGTGATGTCGCTGCACTCCCCGAATAAAAACGCCCTCAACGTAAAGTTTCTCTACACAAGCTCCTATATTATGTACCTATTATTATTTATTAAGGGCGAACATGTTGACAATACGGATAAAATATTTTATATGCACGAGCTTTGGACGACCGTTTACAGCCTTTATTGGATCCAATCATTTCATAGTTAACTGTTAACATAACATACTGTTCAATTCATATTGACAGTCTTTCGGCTACTCAATTTAATATGCTTCAGAAAGACAGATAAAACAATTCCGGTACCCTCTCGGGTTTTGTATAAATCTGGGCAAAACATGTAGGGACCTAGGAACTTGTACACATGTTATTTTTATTTATACAACCTTTGTACGTATATATGTAACTAAATATGTTTGCATTGATCAATTGCGCGTTAGGCACAGTACAGTGTAGTACCAGCCATGGTTTACGACTCCGACCCGAATGTAATACGATTGTCGTGTCCTTTCTTTACTGTCGAAACCGTTGCTTACATTACAACGTAGTTTGATATCGATTCGGCGTTGTTTGATTTACAGCTGAAATATTTATGCTCGTAATTCATACCGTTGGCCACCGGGTCGATAACAATGTTACAATACAAGTAACTGTGCAACCAACTGTGATGTTTGTGACCGCCTCCTAGGGGAAAGTCTGGGCTGAATGATTTATGTCTTGTGTTTACTAGTTATCTAGTATTCATCACTGATAAATCAAGATACAAGAGTGCGATTTTCTAACCGAGTTGATCTATGTAAGAAAATCGCACTCAACAACGCAACTGTTGGTTGCCGATGGATGTATTCTGTGCCGATGGCTATGTCTACGATCCACAGATAGAATCTTTATCTAGAAGATTATTTTCACCAGCCACATTAGAGGGCCAGTTCCATTCTAGTACAGACATGATCTACTAATTATACACCCACCACAGTGTCGCTTCAGACGACATGATACTCAGTGGTCACGTGTAAGTTTGTCGTTGACGTTCGTCGAAGCGAAAAGCTATACCGGGAAATTTGGATGTGACGAAAATGCAAAGTATTAAGTATAAGTAAGGAGAAGTCATAAAATCTTTTTTGTTATATCTTGTTAAAAACCTCGGCACGCATTTCCATGATTTGTAGCAGCGCCATAATGTCACCCTGGGGTTTTGGACACTCCTCTCTCATTATACATATTTTATATCCGGAAACTGCTTCTTTAAGCCGTTCTGATTCTTTTCGCTTAACTTCTTGTTTGATCTCTGACGTGGAAGCAATGATGCGTCCAATCTCACATAATTCACATGTTATACTCTAATAAGTGGGACATGAGTCAGCACTGTTCTAACACTCAGAAAAAAGACATTATAAAAGATCAAAAACGCAATCATTTGAACGAGAGTTCAAACAGTACGAAGTACAAAAATAAAGTGTGTCAGACATTCAAATGGCTTCACAATATAGCCCTTGGTTTTACCAATGTTTATTTGTCATGTGTTAACAAACCAACTTGTCTTATACCCGGTACGTACGATACGAGCGGCACAAACATACAGATAAATGCTACGACATACTGTTTTCATTAGGTCAGGGTTACTCTATTATTTTGTTGGGAACGTCGACTGCTCGATTAGTTTCTCTCAAGTAGACCTACCCCCTTATTTTGCGGTAAGCTTGGCTCGTGAAATATGAGTATCACATAATGGTATTGACTCTCGGAATATTCCATTCTGCTCGTGCTCTGTCTATACAAGCTACACATCGTTTGTTAACTTATCGTTAGCGTGATTCCCGCGGACCCTTCCAATCGCCGTCCTCGTATTGTTCACCCGTTGTCCTCTTTCTTGTTACTGATATCTTCTTCAGTTACTAAGCCCGATATAATGTTATCGAGAATATTTCACTCGGAGCCGTGTTCTCTTAGTTCGCAATTGTTCCACTTATTAAGTGCTACCCGAGGCGTGTTAAATCATACATTGATTGCTATTTATTGCCGTTAAACAGGCGCTAATTAAAGATTACAAAACTGCGTGTGTTTATTCTGGGCACATTGTTATTTAAATACGCACACAACTTTTCCTTGATCTCAAGGATATGGCTATTCTAGATTCTGTGTTATAGGCAAAGCATACATGTTTTTGGCGCACGAATTGTTTTTCTATGAAGTCTATGAACTGTGACGCTCGGCAAAAACCATTAGAATGTAGTTACATTGGCTTGGCAGGTACCATGCGTCTACGTCATTCCCGGAGTGATCGCAGCGTCACCTAATTTCGTTATGATAATAGATCACGTTGTTTGTCTAATCAGATAGAAGAGCCATGCCACCTCCATGTAGTGTGTAGTGGAGGCCGGTGAGGTGACGCTATCACGTACACCCACCTCAACACTACATGCGCCCCTTTTATCTACACCCAAATATCAAACCGGACAAACAAAATATCGTTCTCGGTAGCAAAGGTTGTCCGAATGTGCCCTTTAGTGGCTTGTTTACAATTCGTGTAAAATATAATTTAGGCCGTGACGTGCGTAGCGGAGCCGTTTCCGCGCTCGTTTTGGTACTGTCTGTTACGGCAGTAGCGTCATATTGATTGATTTAACGATGAATTGAAATAGTATTTTAAAGTGATGTGCTATAAAATATGTGCGTGCGTGCAGCGCCCTCCCCGCCAGCTTGCCGACTGCTCGCTCGACTCGGCAGTATCAGTCGCGTTGCGCAACTTGTTTTGCCCGGCTTCTACCTACATTTACATTACAACCCATTTGCGTGGTCGCTTCCATCGCGCCGGTCTGTTTTGTTTATTTCGCAGTATGATTCGCAGGTTTCTTTCATCATAGTATCGTTTTGTTCTAAAAGCAGAGTTACTTTATTCTTTACAAAACACAACTACCTACTTGCTACCGTTTTTAAAGAAAGGTACAATCACAATTTACAATACAATCAGGTCTGTTCTTATTTTCACTACACCCAGCTATAGTATCTCGGTTTGCTTTATAGTAAGTACGTGTAAAAATCATACTATAATAACCTTTCCATTAAACGGTACGATATCGTTATCGTCATGGACTAATGAACATCGACATGCGAGTTTGCTAATTAATTGGCAGCGGACTCAGCTCGGCAGAAAGCGCCACTGAGCCGGTAACAAGACGCACGACAACTTATTTGCATTAACAAACGGATGTGAAAAAACACATTGGCATTTGCGTTCCTCGTAATGAATGGTGTGAATGAACAGCAACAATAACATGGATACGCTTCGCGGACCATGTGAGGCGACCATTGATATATTCATTCAGGGAGCGGAAACATAAATCAACGCACGCGAACTGCCCGCGCCGCCGCGCCGGGCGTCGCCGCCGGCCGCGGCGGATCTTCAACCTGCAATTACCGCGGAGACGTCGTCTGTGGACACAACACTCCAGTCGTGGCCGGCCAGCCACTACATGACATGACACACGCTCGCTTCCTTTATCCACCTCTCGCTGATGAAACCTCTCGCACACAACGAGAGGTCATTGACAAAAAATCGCCAACTAAGATAAACAGAACGCGATAGGAGAGGTCGAGTTACGCTGACTCGAAGACTACATGTTATGTCCGGCAAAGTAACTAATCCGAGATAAAAGTATCAGGTTAGCGGATGTCCGCCAGCGATGCGGTGCGTTTGCAACATTCTGCAGGAGTAGCGTGCGAGCGTGGCGGTGGGAGCACGTGCGCCGACTATCCAGCTCGAGCTATTAGAGTGAGGCCAATTACTGGCAGACAAGCGGAGCGGTACTATTTGCAGTGAAAGTGCAGTGAGTCAGGCGCGGCGGAAATAGAGCTGCGCCTGCGCCGCCGAGCGCAGCGCCCGCCCGCGGCAGCACTCCTACTCACGCAGGCAGCAGACATACACGCCCCACTGCACTATATTCTAAATCGGATTATGCGAAATTGTGAGAAGTCATACGTATGTTACTCGGCTACCGGATGTTTGTAGCGTTAGTCGAGATAACGGGGTTATCTCCATTGTAGCATGAATGAAGTGTCAATGAAATTCTTTGGTCAATTATTACGCGTCGCGCGATCGATAGTCGATAGTTTTCCTTGTTGTTGCCTAAGAGATTTCACTGATGGAATGTTCAACTTGGCATGAACGCTTTTGCGAAATAATTTCTCTACTTTTCCCGTTGTATTGTCCGTCCGAGCACTCGTGCTGTGACACTGCAGTGATGCCTCACGAACAGTTACGTAGAACTTGAGCGCTAACAACTCACTGGATTAATAAGGAAAAACATTCGTAATTACCTGAAGAGGCCCCACAAAATGAACTCTAGACCTTATTACACATATAAAAATGTCTACGAGCAAAAGAAACCCTTATTATGATATTCTATTTATGAACACTAATATTGATTTGAACGTAAGGAAAACGGAAACGATTATAAAAGGAGCAATTTCCTTGAGAATAATTTAATTTTGTTTGGAATTAACAAACATGGGTACTAGTCGTGGCAACTGACACGTAGGTACATAACTATTTGAGCATGATAACTTTCCAAGTATTGCAAGTTTGGAAAGTTATTTTTAGCTACGTGTGGAATTTTTCTTGAAACCAAAGGGCACTAGCTTCCTAGAAGGTTCACGATAAAATCGTATAAGTATGAAGGTACATTACCTAATTTTCTTTGGCAGTTAATAACTAAGCCGACTTCAATCACGTAGATAAATCTCCAACGGTTGTTAATTGACAGGTTTTCTGCTAATTATTTTAAAAACCAAAGTAAAATCTAGAAATATGATTGCGCGATAAGCGACGCCGGACCTAACCTAATAACATAACAGGAAATTAGTTCTTATCACATTATAATTTCTGGGTATGTAACGATTGTGTGACATACTTTTTTATGTTCGGCGCCTGTGATCTAATTTAACAGTACTTATTGCTATTGTTTGTTTAATCTTATTTACTTAATTATTCGTTTTTTTTTCTCTAATAAGTTTGGGTCATTACAAAGCATTGCTTTACTTTATTTATGTAATATAATAATAAATAAATAATAAAATAATAAAAATTCTTTATTATCAGGCACGTAACCCATAGACATTTGTCTTAAACTATACAATAAAATTATATTATATTATATTATATTATATTATATTATATATATGATAACATCTACATACATATTGTAAGTTAATATCTACTGACTACAATTCCTTGTTGTGACTGTTATAATTAATACACGAAGCTTTTATACAATATTATACATGCTTTAATAATTTACGTAACCGTAACATTCTATCAGTAACCACGCCGGTCAAGATAACTTCGATCGGCCGGTGGCAACACTTTTGCTACATTTTTACCTATCACTTGTTCAAGATCTCCCTACGATCTTCTTAGTTCCTTTTTCATCCGGGCGCAGGGTAATCTTACGCGGACCTACCATCTGGTCGGTCTACGTTCATTCATTCATTCACTCGGCGATGACTCGCGAGCTGTCAAACTGTACTCGCGTAGTAAGACTACAAAGACACGTACTTACAATGTTGATGTTGTATGCACTGACGTGTTGTCGTAGAAAACATAGAAAATAGACGTCTCTTTGTCCAAATTGACTAGAAAATTGTAAAAGCTGTCATCTACATTCATTTTATGACACGTCTACGATGAGAGGTCATCACAATAATACCGCCTCCACATCAAAGTACTTAACATCACAATATGACCGACTTGAATGGTTGAATACGCTATTTTTTCCTAGTTAATTGCGAGTAACACCACGTGATACCGCTAGTGTTATTATGAAAGTATTTATATCCATCTTTCGGATTTGCCTGTAAATCTTTGTTATTTACAACCTTTGCCAGAATCATCATATACTTAAGTACCTACTTACTAAATCTATCAGCAAACGCCCACAGCGTCTACCACGATGAACTTGCCCAAAAAACCTCTCAAAAAATCACAAATATTTCAACTGGCAGTCACGACCATCAGGAACGAGGAACGCGAGAAGGAGAAGGATAATGTGCACTAGTTAAATCATAAAAAAATAAAAACGTTTTTTAACCTCACGACATCGCGCCGTACAGACCAAGTCAAATTACATACATCAGTTATGACACATGTGTATAGGAATATTGCTGTAATGTGTCCTCTCGCGTGGTACGTCGTTGCGCGCTGTGCATCATTGGCTTGCATTATACACTTGGGTTGCATCCGTACGCGTTTGTATGTAACGTGTTTATGACTCAACTTGTTTACTCGTTTCACATCGCGGCGCTGGCTGTCATTTTGCGAAGTCATTTTACGACTGCGATACATAGCGTAATTGTAGGAGTATGCAGTTGGTGTTTGTAAACGCAGGTCGAGATGACTTGGGATTGGTGTTGAGACTGAAGTGTTCCTGATAATGGTTTACTTTTGATTAGTGACTTAGTATCTCCTAGATGATGTCTCTCAAAACCACGTTAGAAGCTCAATCTACGATTATAATATATTGAAGCCTGAATTTATCAGGAAATTACTATTTTTCGATTAGTGTATCTAATGCTGTTTCGTTCAACACTGAACATTATCACAAAGAGTGAAAATTTTCGATAATGATACAGCCATTATTTTATCAGGAAATGATTGTATAAACCAAATTCGATGCACAACCCCTTAATTAGAAAAAAAATATGTTGTATAACATTTAATCATCATAAGCAATGTAATCAATTATCACTTGAGTACAATAAATCCGTCAAGCGGCGTAAGTTATATTTCTTGTATCGTGCGATGTTTCCACAACGTTTCTCCTGTAACTTGCCGGTAGCATCTCGATCCATTGATCCTCGTAAACAAAAGTTCCACTCTCTGAAATTAGGGCATCACATTTCACGAATGAATGGAAGCTCTCGAGACATTGCTCAATGTAGGTACATGCTTTATTTACTAAAATAAGATATGTACATATATGTAACATAAAAATCTTCCGTACTTCAAGCTGCGTTGAGAAGAAAGGTTTGTTTTATCAGACATAGTTATAACAAAACTAGCTGTGCCCGCGGACGAAGTCGCGGGCAATAAGGGCATCATATTTATTTTGCATACAACATTTTTAGCTTTATAAATTACCTATAGCTGTTACCCACGACTTAAACCGTTTTCGCAGCGCACACAACGGAAGCCCTCAAAAATGAACAATTTTTCTCATATTTTTCCACATTTTCCATTGTTTCTTCGCTCCTATTAGTTGCAGAGTGGTGTTATAGCCTAAAGCCTTCCTCGATAAATGGTCTATTCATCACAAAAATATTTTTTCAATTCGCACCAGTAGTTTCTGAGATTAGCGCGTTCAAACAAACAAACAAACTCTTCAGCTTTATAATATTGTATGTATAGTATATAGTATAGATTACATACTTACTTCCAATTATCTTGTACAAATGTACATGTGACTAATATTTCATCAGCATAGGCAATACAGAAAATTATTAGTTATGGATTCAGTGCAGGTAAAAGCTATAATATATTGGTCGATTATTGATTCCTGTTTGACGCTGCAACAGACGAACGATTTTTCGTGATTACTGTGACATACTTTTTAACTCCAAGCAACGCGAGAGAAGCCGCAATGATCTACAAATACCTATTTGCATATACATAGTTATTGGCTGGAAAAGCGATGGCCGTGGTACTAACTTACTAAGGTTTGCAGACTAAACATCAAGCCAAGCCAATTGTTATACCAATCCTGTCTACAAACCCTGAAACAAAAACACTACCGAGTCAACAGTGCGATCGTCATTGAGAAGCAAAACTCCCTTCCGTTTGTATCGCGTTGTGTACTGGCGTGTCGGCATCGCGTGACTTGTATCGTGGTACGAGGGCCAAGGGTGCGGGGCGGAGGCTGTACTTGGTACTAGCTGATATACTGTGACTGTACTCGGTAGTGGCCGGTATACTGTGGTTCTACTTGGTAGTAGTTAGCAGCTATACTGTGGCTGTAGTAGCGGCGTAGTAAGCGCGGGCCGCGGGGGGAGACGCGCTCAATAATATTTTGCCACCGCGCTAGTGATGCCTCGATCCCGCCCTCTGCAAAGAACTGCACGTGACTGCACTTTTACCATTGAATACAAGTACTGCTTTTACGCAGAACTCCAACCACTTAATCTACGTTTTGCGTAGTAGGCTCGTACAGTTAATTAATTGTAGGAATTCAGCGTTTCTGTTTGTACACATTCTGATTATTATGCAGGTATAATTTTATGGTTTGTACGGGGAATGTGACTGTGGTACTGCGTACTATTTTGTTTTGGTAGAGACAGATATCTAATCTACAAATCATTATTCCTAGTATTCCTTTTTCTACCACGCATATACCTAGTTGTCATTTTTAAAACGGTTATTGCCATCATCGGTTATTGATCGTCAATATCAGCAAAAATACTCGTTTTAGACAATTTACTTTTATTTTTATTAAAACTACAATATAATTATTACTTTTTTAACAGGGAATATTCTTGTTTGACTACAGCCTGCCTGATGCAACTTTAAAAGCGCTTGCGAACTGAACATCATATCAGTCTCTTGGCCAGATATTTCCAGCTAGTCGTAACAAATTGCTTGTCATAACAATTTATCGATACTCAGACACCACTAGTGCGCGCAGTTTCCACATTCTTGGCTATAAATACCCGTTGCTGAGGGGGTGAAGGGGGAGGGGTCTTGATGCAGCTTTGCGAGTTCATTTGCATTGATTGCACTCACTGCTCAGTAACGGACTTGTCTAGCTGAGAGTGCATGCTGCTATATATCTAAGGGATGTACTTTATTGGACCTAACTATATCTTCTGCATTCTTACGCTTTTTTTTAATGATGAAAATTTTTAACCTCTTTTTGGTTATGTCGTAATGTTAATACATACTTACTTAGGTACATAACTAGTTAATATTATAAAGCTTGTTACCTTAGATATATACATACTTTAAAATCTACATTAAAGAATAGGTACCAAAATAACTCGTACAATCCAGAGGTTCTGAGCAAAAAGCAATCATTTTGGCAAGAATAAGATTTGCATCATAGATCAACACAGCGTCCGTCTCACATGTGCCGTAAAAAGCCTGATTTGTTCCATTTTAATATGACGCTAAGACCTATGTACTAAGTGATATGATACCTATGAATGCAACTGTATATTGATGACGTCAGGCGCCACCTAGCGCCAGTCATATCATTATCTTAGCCTACCGCAACTCGGATCGTGTGCAGCTCGATCATTTAGACTGACTGAATGACATGTCTATGTACTTAGGTATTTATTTGCTCAATATAAAATCTTTTTTCCATTTTACGATTTAGACTAAGTAAATATAAGATTTTTATTGATGATTCTCGCTAAATGACTTAGATTAACAAAATATTGTTATATTGTTTTCGAAAGTAATCTCTTCTTCTTTCTTGCTCTTTACCTTATATCACTATGTGGGGTCGGCACAGCACGTTCCTCTCTTCCATTTTATTCTGTCACTCGTTATCATTCACTACAGTAAGTAATTACTAATTTATTAAATTATTGAGGTAAAATGAACTGTGTATTTACTTATAGACAAAGTAATTTAATCATCAAAAATCCAAATAACAGCTGTAGATACCAACATACTCGTAATACAGATGAAATTAATGTATCTAATCTTATCGTAACCAGGCAGACTAAAGATTTACCTATCTTGACGTTATTAGAGGTATTTCATATGAATGCATTAGTCATCAGATTTACTTCATTTTACGTACGGTTACGATTCCTTAGATCGGTGTGACATTCGTGAATGTAATCTAAATGGATCTAACTATAAAAGCGTATCTATTGTGAATATTGTGTTGCACGCCTACGTAACTGTTGTATGTAATGGGATCGAGCCACGCGGCATGTTTGTTTACTACTTCGAGGTTTACTACTTTTCCGCCGCCATTTTGGGTTTTCCTCCCGCGCATTTCTTGCACATGCGCCGTGCGCGCGACCTTTATGCGCTACCTCTAATCAGAGAAGTTAGGACACGGAGCGTACTTGGATTATATGGGTCTGATACATGTTTGGAAAACTTCAGCGGGTGTTTATACGGGATCTTACATACATAGGGTCACTGGTGTATCGAATAATTCACAATGCTTTCCAATTCCTTTGCTATAGGAAACAACCAACCATTGACGATATCGGAAGGTTATTGACAATCTGATATCAATCTATACTGTTGTGTACTAAATTTAATGACTGTGCTCGGGTAAACAATATTAGATATCATGAAAAGAATTTGCATAATCATCGCATACCGACAATAAAATTACTGTAATCTTCGGTTAAGTTTTCTTGACCTGAGCGATTTTTTGTTTTGACGCTTCACTTCACACTTCACTCGAAAATCAGTATTCTTTCTTTACAGGTTTTCTATTAAATCGAGGAAACATTTAACAAATTTCGAACTCTTTGACTTTTTCTAACCATTGATGTAAAGATCTGGAGACTTATGTACAGCACAAGCCAGGCGTTAAATCCGGTTCTGTAAGTTTATGAGTCGTATCGTAACATACGAATACAATCCAGCCTGCAATGTTCAGCCACGTATATCACGATAACTTGTGGCAGGTACTTTGTTGTAAAGGGAGCATTTCTCCTGGGTATATTTAACTGCTCTGATATTTTCCCGGCGATATTTTAACTATCGCAGGAAATGTAATATTATATGATCAAAATCCAATAAAATATGGGTATATTATTACGTGTGAATTCGCAGAAAGACGTGTTAATCGTTAGGTCGACGAATTGTAAAACATGCCCAAAATCGATAAAGCTTACTAATTTTCATGCTAAAATCGTGTAGTGCAGTGTAAGAGTGTGTTAACTGTCCGAATATGGTATAAAGTATATCATTTAGGGTTCAATGATAGGCAATTGATTTTCCCATTGAAAATTTTCAGCATGATCACACTCCTAGGAACTCTATAGGTACATAAAAATAGTACAATAAGTAAGCGTGTTCTGTCTAGTGTCCAAGCTGCATCATTCCCCGAGCTGCGCCCTGCCGCAAGCCGGCGCTACGCTCGCTCCGAAGGCGGTCTCTCAACTACGCAGTAAAACGACCTTGTTATGCTTCTCTCTCATACAATCATTTCAATATTTATAAATCCAGCTGACTGTACGTAACTCTATCTGAATGTTATAACACTTTTATTGTAATGGTAACTTGTTCAGCGATTGTAGTACTAGAGCACCAAGCGAGTTGTTACCGCACATATATGTATGTAAGTACCGCAGAGTTTATTGCCATTTATTCTGTACACGTGTTTCATTTTGTCGGTCTCTTGAATATTTGCATGTAAACGTTATTCGATACGTAGACTTTGAGGAATAGTAATTCAACGCTGATTTTTATATCGCCGTACCTATTGATTGTGAACGTGTGATGATGCTAGCGATATCCCTTGGCTATGTTTCATCATTTGAGCTTATTAGATAAATTATTATTGGTGTCATTTGGTACTTATCAGATGGATCGGTTGGAACCTAGTAAGTAGGTACTATTATTTATTCTGCGGTTGAGGTTTTGTATCGTCTGCACGTCAACGTCATTTGGTGCCTAAGGGTGTTCCCGCTTTCATTTCAAGAAGCCGGACAGTAAGTACTGGACAATACTGGCCATATTTATTTCGTATGGACTTAGTAGAGACCAACACAGATTTCTATGCATTGTTTGATTAAACAGTCCTAAAATGAAGAAAAAAATCTTATCAAAATATAGTCTTCTCAATATTTTAAGTGTAAGCATTGATTTGATAGAATGTTGGTTAAAATTACTATTACGATGAAACACGCCTACAGAAAAGATTCTAATTATCTCGTACTTAGGTATATTCTAGAAAAATCTGTATTTCACATAGACAAGATATTATGTAAAGCAGTGGGTAGAGTTCTCTACCTACAGATTCGTTGAATGATTTCACAGTAGGTATCGCGTTTGTTTTTAAAACGTCCTCCACTCTCGCAAACTTGTTATCTATAATGCTATTCCTGTTAGTGGCAAAAATAGAACCGCTGCTATTTCATGATCAGAGGTGCTAGAGGTCAGGGAAACTATTTGTTTCTCTTTGTTACTTATGTCGAGAGAAACAACAGGTTTTGTAAATCTTTCAAACTAAATTCACAAATTTTGTTTATTTTTATTTTTAGAGCTAATAGTTGCTAATTTAGCGCTAATACGATTATGCTGATTAAAGAGCAAACATCGCCGAATTCTTTGGTAATAAAAATAATGATCATTTTGCCAACAATATTAATTCTTTAATAGACACAAAGTTTTAGTTACTATTACACATACATAAATATATTTATTTTGTATATAAACTGGTTTTATCAACATTACGAGTAGGTACTCGCTCGCGGCTTCGCTCGCATTAAGAAGTAAAACTTGCATCCCCTATTTCACCCCTTTAAAAGTGCCATTTCCAAAAATCCTTTCATAGCGGATGCCTACGTCATAACATCTACCTGCACGGCAAATTTCAGCCCGATCCGTCCAGTTGTTTGGGCTGTGCGTTGATAGATCACTATGTCAGTCAGTCAGTCAAACCTTTGAGTTTTATATATTTACATTCTTAGAAACTAAAATTATTACTATAAACATCTAGTTATGGATAATACTCCGGACAATATATTGTTTAACTATGTAGGTATAATAGATATAGGTAGTTAATCCAATTGACCTTGCGACATTTCCTAGATTGTATCCAGTAGGTTCTAGTATTAATTGTGTTGCTTCCATCCTGCCGCGTCTCAGCGTGGCGTCAATACTATTAAATGGCCAGTTATAATATAAACGGTCAACAATATTAAGGTATATTGGTTGCAAAACAGTATTTGGTAAGCCGAAGATTTAAATAGGGTAGCTTAATTGAGCGACAGTTCTGTTATTATTTTGAAGGATTTATATTTTCCATGTTGTCACTTCACATTTTGATTCGTCACACTTTAATCGTAGATGGTTTATTATTTTACAACGAACCATCAGCTATGAAAAACTAATCTTTCTGTATATAAATCATAGCCAGCTAGACATTTTTATCCACATCATCCTAAAAAAATATCGCTGACCAGAAAACTATTCCCCACTAAACTATTGCCTCGCGTGGTTCCATCCAAGCAAACAACATATAGTTACTGTAGTATCGTAATTGCCACAATCCGAACATGAGTCACGCTATAAACCCGTTGTTTACTATCTAAATGCCTAAGATAATGCCCAGAACGTAATGCATTACTGCGCTCAATGAACATGTGCATAATATCTGTGTGATGTAATACATAAAGTGCATTCACGTTGGATGCGCGCTATGATTGGAATCTGATAGATGTTCAGGGTTACCCGAAATACACCACTAACCTTGTAAGACTATATAGGGAGGGTAATATCATATACAGCAAGATTAGTTATACGACGATTGACAGAATGTATGGAAAAACAAAAAAAAACACGAATTTTCCAGTCGGCAATAAACAATAAGCGAAAAAACGCCATGAATATGTTGTTTTCTACCTTGTTAACTGCTAAAGTTATTTTTATTGAAATTTCAATGTCGTCTTTGGATGGATAGTCCAATTATTGACGAATTCCTTAAGACGTCATGTACCTACTAGAATTGATAGGCTGTGTATTAGGTTCTGACTTTCAAAGATCACTTTCATACAAAACTGCGGGAATTCATGCAATATAATTCTTAGTTGACAATGTCATCCTTATCAATAAACTAATTTTACAGTGTTTGTTTTTTCAACACAAAACTACAAACATTTGCCTATGAATTTCAATTGAACTTATGTAGTTACAACCTTTGTCTATTTAATTAATCTTAATCCATTTAAGAATTTCTAGACTTCTGTAATTAGTCTAAAATGTTAGTTAATTTGTTTACATGTAGTGTTTATGTACCATTAGGTATTACAGAGTAAACAGTAAGTAGTAGTAGTCTTGTGACCATGCGAGCAGATCTTGCGTAATCCTCACCACGCGCCGCTCAACTATAGACATTACGCGCCGGTATAATTACTAATTAGACATATACAAATAATTATATCTAGTACTGTTTGTACATCATTACAGTTGCATATTCTACGCTATTTGCGTGAATACGTAAGCTGAAATGAATTTTAATTGCGCTGACGTCAGCCGTTCTGTCAAAACAAACATATTCTAATTGCCTCTATAAATGTGATAACTGAGGAGCGATGGACCCGAGTATCTTTGATGTTTTCTCACAAGATACGTGTAGTTTAGTTATTTGAACATTGATTGTTCGTAAAATTACATCTTTCTCCATCGGCATTTTTATGGACGCTCCGTTCGATTCAAAAGCTAATTATTTGGAATGAATTGAAAGTTTTAATAGCATATGCGATGTAAAAGCATCACATGTGCTGTGGCTTATGACCGGTCAGTCTGCTCGGTGTATGAACTGTTAGACCTTCTATTTACAGTGATCTTTCAAAATTTACCGCTTATATACTCTAGTTAGGTACGTTATTGTTTACCACTGCTCATCTATTAATAAAATCTTAAATTACATGGATCCTCTTAGGAATAATTAAATTATTAGATATGATATGATCTTTGAAATTATCTCGATTAAAGCACGGCATAAATTAGGGAGACGACAAGGGAAGACAAAGAATCTGAACAACCATCACCGGAAAGGTTCGTTCGTTCGTTCAAAACTTCGTTCTAATAACTAAATATAGTTACTGAAGTGTGATATGACTTCTTGATATCGCATGAGAATGGCCGACTCTTGTGTCGATATTCCAAACCGCCCCATGAGGCCTCTTTTCTCTCTGTGAGATGCTTCGATCAACAATGTGAGATGCGACTATTGTCGAATACAAAATGCTATTGTATAAAAATAGGGCCACACATACATACATCATTATACATATGTATAGTACAGAATTAGGGCCAGATATTCGCGGGCATACTCAGATTATAGTAAACATCCGCCCACGCGAAGTGGCTAATCGGCGAGTCCGCAGGAGGCCTCTGGCGGTCAACGATCGAAACGTTCCGAGAAACAATAACAAATTGATCACTCGCACGCCACGCCACGGACCAACTGCCTTTTTGTGCTTGTTTGGATGGCTTCTGAGACAAATTCGTGTAAGGTTACGTATGGCTATAGTTATGTACTTTATTTAAAGAAATGCTTGCCTGATTAAGTGCCTATATTCGGGCAAATTTGGGATATTTTATGATGTGATTTGAAATAGTTAAAAAAGTGGTTATTGAAATTAATTATTTAAAAAAACTAGTTTTCCTTCTATGAATGTTGGTAATAAAGGTACGGACTTTTACAGTTAAAAAATTCCTATCTCAGTATATTATTAAAGCATTTTTTTTATTTCGATTGCCGTCGTGATGAATGAGGAATTGCTAGAAAAGTATGCAAACACAATGGTCCTCTATAAAAATGTAAGACAATAATACCTGAGTTAATTCCCACAAACATACCACGTCATTACATGTAATGTACTGTAAACCTACATTGGAGCGGGATCAAAGGTGGAAGGTGAAGGAATTGGCATGTGAAGCGACCGCGGCTCAGTCGGTCAAGGCTGGGACGCGTACTCGAGGATGTGGGTTCAGCACTGACGACTGATTGTCATACTTATCTCACTATTGTAACGTTTCGTTTGTGGTTAAATACTACTTAAATACCCAGCGGGGTTTCCCCGTGTAAATTGTTGTTGGGAATAAAAATGCTGATAAGTTTTTCAGAGTCAAGTACTCAGAATATTTATATTGTAAAGAAAACTGAAGCTATGCTTTCATGACATGAGCAAAAAGGAAAAGTCGGCGGTCTGTTAGTACTTCAGACAATAACTATTTTATATAATGCCTGAGCCATTGTCCGATATTACAAATGTATAAAAACTAGCGGGTGCTCGCGACTTCGCTCACATTAAGAAGTAAAACTTGCGTCCCCTATTTCACCCCTTTAAAAGTAGCATTTCCAAAAATCTTTTCTTAGTGCATGCCTACGTCATAACATCTACCTGCATGCCAAACAGCCCGATCCGTCCTGTGGTTTGGGCTGTGCGTTGATTATCACTATGTCAGTGAGACCTTTGAGTTTTATTGAGATACTAGTGGACGCCCACGGCTTCGTTCGCATTATTTAAAGATGAAAAGTAGCCTATGACAATCGTAAAACCTCAGCACACTACCTACATACCAAAAATCATGATGATCCGTTCAGTCGTTTTTGCGTTATGAGCCTGTAAATAAACAGATAAACAGCGACACAGATAAACAGAAAAAGTCTATAAATTGTTGGAATGTGTTCTGTTATCAATTCTAAGTATCTCCAAATAATTGCTTATTTAATGTCTTCAATGTTCAGACTTTCGACCCTCTTCAGCTTTATTATATGAATGTATAGACTACAACACAGCATGTATATTCGATGTTGGGTTCGATTCCCGCATGACAAAAAGTAATTATGAATTTTAAAAAATAAAATTATATACTTGTTTTAATATTAAAACTTTCGTGAGACATTTCATCAATATATTAACTAAACGGTTTTCACTCACGTGTAAATCGCGTAAGTTGTTTACGCGTTTCGGATGTTATGACATCCATCTTCAGAACGTATGTTCTGGGACCGCGGCAGCACGCAGACTGCGCGCCGCCGCGCGAGCGGCCCGCCGGGACACGGGCGCGGGGGCCTGGGATTCTGGGGATGGGTTCTGAAGATGGATGTCATAACATCCGAAACGCGTAAACAACTTACGCGATTTACACGTGAGTGAAAACCGTTTAGTTAATATATTATATACTTGTGTTGAGTCTGGTCGTTTCTATGTATATTAAGTATGTATTTACTAAAAAAAAAGTATATGTGTAATATATCCGTTATCTAGTACCCATGATACAAGCGTAAGCTTAGTACGGGGCTAGATGGCGTTGTGTGATATGTCCTGAAATATTTATTTATTTATGTTGTTTCAGTATGCACATCCCTGGACGTGCGCAACACCCGCGACCAGTTCGACAAGCTGAAGGGGTGCCGCATCATCGAGGGCCAGCTCAGCATAGTGCTGATGGAGCGCGCCACCTACAAAGACTACCACAACCTCACCTACCCCGAGCTGCGGGAGGTCACCGGCTACATCGTCATTTATAGGCAAGGATTTGTGTTTTTAAACTAAACCCGTCTTATACAAAACGCGGTTTAAATATTAGTCCAGAAGGGCAAGCACGGCACGGGGATAAATAGTTTTTCCCACCATTTTATCCACTTGGAGTATGGTGACAGGTGGATAAAATGGCGGAAAGACTATTAGTAACGGTGCTAGCCCTGCAGGACATTGAAAATAAAAAGTCGGTTCATGTTGTTCAAACATCACATCAAGTAATCGAAATGTCAACTTTAAAGGACGTCGATTTATCATTGGTAACATTTGAACATTTTGATTTTTTTTTCCTAAGTAATTAAGTATAGTATTGCATTTTCTTTACCACCATAAAGTAACATACTTACTTATGTCTTGGAGAAAATGAGGTCTAAATATATTCTCAATCGCTATGCGTTGAAAGGAAATTTTCTTTTATTGATCATTTTTCGTGGTTTGAATTTAACAAACATTTACAAATATCGACTGTCTTCATCGTACTATCAAAAGGTTACGATACTTATTGTGCGAATGGTTATTGTAACATCTATACTAATATTATAAAGCTAAAGAGTTTGTTTGTTTGTTTGTTTGAACGCGCTAATCTCAGGTAATACTGGTGCGAATTGAAAAAATATTTTTGTGTTGAATAGACCATTTATCGAGGAAGGCTTTAGGCTATATAACATCACGCTGCAACTAATAGGAGCGAAGAAACAATGGAAAATGTGGATAAAACGGGGAAAATTATTCATCTTTGAGGGCTTCCGTTGCGTGCGCTGAGAAAACGGTTCAAGATATCAAAAAAAAATGTATAAAATAATTATTTCGCTTAAAATGATCTAACAAAATTTCCGCGACAGTATATATCTATCTTTTAAGATTAACTCACTAGAACCGTTTTTTATGGTAATCAAATTTGGTCGAAATTAATGCATTATTACCAATTATTTGTTAGAGTTGTGTCAACATAATAATATTAATCTTTATCCAAATAAATGTGTTGTTGATTAAGATTATTTAATTGTGAACAAAATTGAAATATGATGCCCAAAATAACTATTCCACGCGGACGAAGTCGCGGGGGCACAGTTAGTATATTAAAATACTATTCTATAAAGTTTATTCAACAATTGTACCGTTAAATTTCTGGACGTGATATCATAATCACCAATTACAGGTTGCTATGCCAATATGCTACAAAAGGTCCTATAAAGTTAAACTGGAGACGACTTTTTGTTATTTCTCTGAATCACACTTCGATTCCAACTCTGCATTAATTAATCAAGTGTTTTCAGATGAAATTATACTCTCGTAGTTTCCCAATTGTCTCTTAGTCCAAAAGGTCCTGTTGCTACGCCATTAAAGGTCACCGCCCCAAAAGCTTTAGAAGTTCCAGTTGAGAGGATTTCTTCGAACACCTGTGATACACTTGAAAGATTTCGCCAAAAGTCACGAGTTTTATTACTGTAGCTATTCTATCAATTAAATGGCTTCAATAAATCTGAACAAGGTTTGGACAAGACAGTTGACCAGTTTGTCCCTTATCAAAGCAGAAACGAAAACAAAATAACAGGAAGCGAAACATACGACGTGTTTCGTCGTCCATTTTTACGAACCGAATTTGCATCCATGTCACGAAATGGCGGTTTTCCCATTCTCTTTTAATAGCATGCGTACTTCCAGGGTGCCATTTTCGTTTTCCTGTTTACTATCAAGTCAGAGCAGAGGCCGTAATCGAAACACGTCATAACTTATTGTGTTTGTATTCGCCAAACAACAGGTTGCGATTGCAATAACATAAACTTAATGGCCGATAAAGGTGAGCGTCCACATGGCCGAGCCGTGGACGCGTCTGAAGTAAGTCGTGGTAGCTTTGCCAATAGTTGATGTATATGGCGCATAATGGATACAAATAATGGGACTATCTATTACAAGAATACGAATTCAAAGTCTGAAAGATACAAGAATCAATTTTTTGGCATGTGCGTTATACTTGATGTATGTATTTCCGCTCAGACCTCGTGATCCGTGGTGCTAGTGCCTTGATACCTAACTACAACAAGGACATGTGCATGCTTACCTAGCAGTCACTAGTCATGAGTATCATGATTTCATGAATGCTAAAACTCATATAATACAAGTATTACGCTATTCGCACGACAGTAAAATAACATAAATAGCCTGTAAATGGTGTAGAATAATATCATAACCTTTATTCATCGCTTTCCGCTACGGATCATGCTGATGTGTTGATTACCTTTAGAATTTGTTATTCAGACTTTGTTATTGAATTTGTATCAAGAAATCTTTGACCAACAATGCCAAATTGATAAATAAAATTTCCACCGTTACCTGTGACGTTTATTTGGTTTGAATATCAGTCAACGTTACAATAACCTGTAAAAAATATGATGTAATCATAATGTGGTGTGATAAAATAGATCGAGAAACTACAGCATTCTGACGATTTTGTTTATGCAATTTTCTTATCATTAAAACATACCTTTTTAGATCTTTAACACTATCAACATAATATTATTTGTTCACTGCTGCAATTCCAAATTATTATTATTTTCTTTAACATTTTATACAGAAACAACGCAAACAAAGCTACGGATAGTCGCTAGGTCAAAATAGACCTTGGAATTATACCAGACAAAGGTTAATAATGCAATGAAAATTAAGATAAGTACTTTACTTACCAAAAAAATCTTAAATCTTAAAGAACAATCATCATCATCATCATCCACAGCCCTTGTGATCCCACTGCTGGGTGTAGGCCTCCCTTATATGTGCCATCTGCGTCGATCTTGTGCAGACCTCATCCAGGTTGGGCCCTCGACTTTCACGATACCAAAGTCGAGGGTTTCATTACCTAGGCATTTTCATCAGTCATTTATTTATTTCCTTTATATGTTTTCCAGGACGAAAGGTGTGAAGAACCTGGGCGACCTGTTCCCGAACCTCACCGTGGTGAGGGGCATGGAGCTGTTCAAGGACTTCGCGGTCGTCATCTTCGATAATGGACACCTTGAGGTACAAATAGTTACGTCTATCTATACATACATACAACAATAAAAGATATTAGAAAAAAACAAGTGTTTGGGTATACTATTGACAATAAAACACGTCTCAGCAGTTTTTTTTTAATTTTGTCTGTTTATCTCTTTCTCTGTTTATTTAAACGCTAATCACGCAAAAACGGCGGAACCGATCATCGTGATTTTTGGTATGTAGGTAGTATGAGATCTTAGGGGTCATTGGCTACTTTTTATTCTGAAATAATGCGAACTAAGCCACGGGCGTTCACTAGTAAATACATATGCTGGGACTTCTTAAACAGCTCCATAGTACATAAAACTGAGTACTTATGTATCCTGTGCCCATACTAGTTAATATGATTTATATAAAGTACCCGGGGTCTTCAAATCCACAGTGAATGAGCCAATTTTTACCACATATTAATTTGAGCGGGTTTAGAATAGAATTGAAAGAATAGTGGGTGTTACGCAAAAGATTCGTAAATTGAGACAACAATTGTTTGTTTTAAAAGATTAAGTGCATTAGTACTTATCTAACAAAATAAAAATTTTGGAATTTGTGTGACAACAACTGAAATCCTTTGCGAATTTTCCGATAAGCTTTGAACCCAAATGTTCTTCGGGAACTTTTGCTGAATCATCCCAAGCATTTGGCACTCGAAATTCAGGCATATTATAGAGTAATTGTCACTACCCAGGAAGAAACTCACTAAGTTATGTATAATTTATGAATCTTCAATGAGAGAGTGAGCTGGTTCTTTTTGGGTAAGCACTGAGCATGTTCCATCTTAGATCACAACTATTGCTTACAATCAGGCAAACTGTGGTCTGTCGTGTGTGAACTTGTTTAAAAAGAAAAATGATTTTCCGGCCAGTAAATTTCAGTAAAGTACATATTAGTTGATGTATGATAAATTGATTACAAATGCGATGGTTATTTGAGGTCAATTTGCAGTTGACCCACGTTTGGACCTAATTCAGTACTCAGCCAATGTTGTTTTGCTAAATTGATCACCCACACCTTGTTGTGCTTTGTGTGAGGCCGCTGCTGGGAAATTGCCTCATATTCAGCAACTGCTGGGGTTAATTGGAGACTAATGATGAGATAGGTCTCATTATTGTAGATATAACGTATTATTAAACGCCTCTGTTTCTATTACGTGCTACCAGACTTCTACATTCTTGTAACTGTTTAATAAAGAACATTATTTTTATACTTCATAAAGAACTTTTTGTTATCAATTAGACCTACATACATACACATGTTGTATGTAATGTACACAATATATAGGTGATTTTGTCAAAATGGAATAACCATGATGATATATTAGACTTTTAAGCAAACGTGCAAAATTGTGCAAGTTTCCATTTTCAAGTTTTTAGTTGAAAAAGATAGTTTTCATTATATAGCAAAGAAGTTAATTACGGCTAAGTAACATACAGTGTAATTAGTTCATCAACATTTTTCAGAAATAGACATCAAGGCATTTAGTTTAGGCAACAAGTACCAAAGCACGGCAGCATTAAAGTCGTTTAATTTTTTTAACTTATCTTTTTGTGGTCTAGGCGCTGGGTCTGCGGAGCTTGATGGCGGTGCAGAAGGGCGGCGTGCGCATCGAGCGCAACGACCGCCTCTGCTACGTCGACACCGTCGATTGGAACAAGATCATTATGGACAAGTCCGAGAACATCATCCGAGTAAGCAGCCTTCTATGACATAACGTATTTTATAAGATACGATAACTTTATTTAGCAAAATTTTAGGTACTTATACAACTTTGTTCCGTACACTCCACATACAATAATGCACTAACAACGAATAACTCCCTAAGTTAATTACAACGTTGCTTAATATCAGGCGAGTTTTAGTCAAGCATGAGCAAAAAATAAAAAAAATAACTACCTATATTATATGTAGGTACCTAAAACAGAGGAAAAATTGCATAGTAATGACAAGGCTATGGTTTCCGCAAGGCACGGGAAACAGTCGGTCTGTCGTTGTGAATGACCTATGGTTACGTGAAGCTGGACAAACATTCATTCATATCCTCACTCCTTATACGATCCCATTGACAAGCGCCTGACTCACCACTCCCACGCACCGTGCTGTTATTTTCATTCGTTTGTCCATTTGCAATATTTATTTTTAAACCGCTTATCTATTAAAATATCCGTAATCCTTTGAATGATGTTTCGTAAAATCTGCACGTCATCCGGTCAGAATACGATAACGAATGTTTCGGACGAAAACAACATTTGAAGCGCAGACATGGAAAAATTCCATGCTTTGAATTATGCACTTTGAAGTATTGTATTATCAAAATATCTTTCGAATTTAACATGATTTATACACAAACATAGTTGCCCCTAAGAGTATGTTTGCAGTCTGCTTTGTATGCGATCGCGTCCAACTTGAAGCTGAATAAAGTGAATGAATGACAGGCATGGTCTGTGGCCCGCATCGTTTTGTTGTATGTATATATTGTTGTCCGTTGCCAAACTTGTTTTGCCACTGGACCGTGGGATTTATTCGCTATTAGTTCCGTCTTTGGCCAGCCGCTGGTACATTTACTGCGAACTCGGTAGACGATTGTGTTGACGTCATAAGATTTACGAGTGGCCATATTTTGTGGCTTGTCTATAGCTGTGCCTATAAGTAGAGCAGCTAGATAGGTACACGGCAGCTACCTTACTGCGTAGAACTTAGAACCATCTAGTATGACAGAGCTTAATATTGTTTTACGATGCTAACATTAGACATAATCAAATCATTATGGGATTGGACACGTTTCTTTATTCCTTTTCGACACTTAAACAACTGAAGCTGAATTTAATTACCTAGGTAAAACTGGGATATGACAGGATACAGATTTATCTCTGCTGGATTTAGCGTCGAATAATAAATAATTCAATGAATCAAATGTTTTTGATTTTCAGAGTGTTTCACAAGTTCGGAAACTTTTCACTCGAAAACGAGATGGAAAACTAGGACGTCTAAACTGTCAGTGATCCATCAAGCATAGAAATTCTGAGGGCTTATTATACGATTGGTTTTCTGTTTTCAAGTGAAAAGTTGGCAAACTTATGAAACATTGCAGAAACAGAATATATCTTCTTCTTATCGAATGAGAGTGGCCAACTCTGGTGTCGAGAGTTAATCGAGCCGCCCTAAGGGCCTCTGAATCTATCGAAATATATAAAACTCAAAGGTGACAGACTGACTGACTGATATAGTGATCTATCAACGCACAGCCTAAACCACTGGATGGATCGGGCTGAAATTTGGCATGCAGGTAGATGTTAAGACGTAGACATCCGCTAAGAAAGGATTTTTGGAAGTACCACTTTTAAAGGGGTAAAATAGGGGATGCCAGTTTTACTTCTTAACGAGCGAAGCCGCGAGCACCCTAGCTAGTATATTATAATAACAAATAATCTAATAACTGTATGTTTATTGTTCAGGCGAACTACGACACCCGTTTCTGCGGTCTATGCCCGAACGCGCAGAGTCGTATCCAGACGAACCGGCAGACGCTGATGCAGTGCCCCACCACGGAGGCGGGGCCCAGGCGCTTCCTGTGTTGGGACGAGAATAATTGCCAGAAAGGTGAGCTACCATACTCAACACAACTCACAATTTTATTACTTGTAATAAAAACGAATTGAAATTAATATGGTAATGTGACAAATTATGAATAAAAATGTATATCTGTTTATCAACTCTGCAGTGGAGTTAAAGCTAGAAATTAAATTATATTTGAATGATATCGTAAGATATAGAATGAGGTTTTTATTTTTTATTCAACCGTTATTTTTGGTAACATTTGCTCCAATATATCCTGCACTCAGCGTAGGACAACGACGATTTTTAAAGCGAGGGTGAACCGGCTCTTATTGGGTAAGCATGATCCATCTTAGACCATAGTTATTGCTTAACATCAGGCAAACTAAGGTCAAGTGCATACCTGGTTAAGTTAAAAAAAAAGACAAAAGAGTATCAAAAACTGTGTAAATGCATCGGAAAAAGATGTCTTATCTGTCGAAAAGATGCTTAGGTACTTAATACCTATATAATTACTAAACGTAAGTAAATGCCCAGCGGGGTGTCTCAAAAACTCGATACGTTTTCACTTAAAAAAAACCAATCGTAGAACTTCATAAAACTAGTTAAAATATGACGTTTTTATCATTGCCGCTTAGTTTCTAAATTGAACTTGACTTTCTGAATTCAAGTCAAACATTCTGCTGATGTATGAATATTTCGTCAGAATAGGAAAGTAGGTACTGTCTTCCATACTTTTAGATATATGGTGACGTTTACAGTGACATAGGCGCTTTAATGTGTTTAAATCACCGGTTACCAATCTGCTATGTGTTGTTGCTCAGTGTGTCCTGGCTGCAAGTCGCACGGGTGCCTGCCCAACGGCACTTGCTGCCACCCGACGTGTCTAGGCGGCTGCGACGGCATCACGGCGCACGACTGCCACGTCTGCAAGAACCTCTCCTTCTACAACGACTCGAAGCGCGTCTGCGTCACCACCTGCCCCGCTGGCTTCTATGAGGTATATAGCGGGTAATTGTTAGATAAATAAATAAAGTTTGCTTAGTGTGGGGCTAGATGGCGATGTGTGCAATGTCTCGGAATATTTATTATTATTTTATTTATAGACTTTTATCTATCTTTCGTTTCCAAGGGTAACTAACTAATTTTCGCGGGCTTGCGGCCAAGCGATAACTATAGGTACTACAATTTTATACATATCATGCGGGTACTTGGTTATCTGACGTAAGAAATTTGCGGAGATTTCCATGCCTTCGTGTAAAATAATGACAAAGCCACATTTTTTCTTATTCAATGTAATATGTGATGTATATATTATCTGCCCAAGAAAACTCCCCTAACGAATCAATTCTGCGAGGGAGTCACGGCCCTCAGTCATGAGGAAATACGACTCAAGAGAGATATGATCCGCAGGTATACAGTCGGTGCGTGAGTGAGGAGGATTGCCGCGCCATGTCCCCCCCGCCCACGCTGGACCGCCTCCCCTTCGACACCAGCGAGAAGTTCGCGCCGCGCATCCCCGCCTACAAGATCACTGACAACAAGCGCTGCGAGTACATCTGTCCACCCGGGTACATGGAGGTACGTAGACTCCGTTTCACGAAAGAACTCCCTTCGACCGCGGCGCTGCTGTTATAGCGAAATGTTGCCAACGAACAACATGGTTACTTGGAAACTGTAGTTCATTTTTTTGCCGCGAGACTTCTTTGGTTAAACGTACTATACTACAACTGCCTAACAATGGGTCAAATAAATGGAATAGGGAATATGCTCAACTTTTTTTCTGATTACTTCAATGAAAGATTTTTAATAGACAATCAGCATAGTGAAACTATTTTTCAATTAGCTTTAACAATAACGCAGTTATACACGTTTTTAGTTTACGATTAGACAGAGAGAACCGACATGCCATGTGACGTCACAGGGCACTAACGCCATACAAAATACATAGAAAATTCTGTTTTGAAAGAAAGAGATGGAATGAAATCTTCAATTGGTCATAACTTCTTTATTTTTCAGTGGATATAAATGGGGTTTGCATAGAAATTTCAGTTCATGTATATACCCTATTGTGAAATTTAGGTCACATCTTTAAAGCGAGAGTGAACCGGTTCCTGTCTGGCAAGCACGATCCATCTTAGACCATAGCTATTGCTTGCCATCGGGCAAACTATGGATAAGTGCAAACCTGTTTTAGTTAAAACATTACATCGGTTCTATGGAGAAGTTCGCGCTGCGTAGTCCCTAGCCTATAGGACCTAGGCCTAGGGCAATAGATGTGTTTGATGCCGAGAAATGAAATTGCTTTGGTGCAAAGAGTTTTCAAACAGTGGCATCAACAGAGTGCCTTTAAAATCTGCTACCACAAAACTGAGACTGCCGTACTATGAGGATGCTAACTAGAATGTATTGATGAATGAAAAGCATTGCAAACAATGTTATTGGCGTCTTAATAAATATTTTCATGAAAAGTAGCACAATTACACTACGCGTGCTTAAACTATGTAGCTCCGATTTCCCATTTTCTGTTTTATCCAATTTGTCAATTTTTATCAATTTTTAACTGATTTCAAATAAAGGAGGTTATCAAGTCTTTTTTTGTGGGTAGGTATGTTACACGATTACTCCGTTATTTATGAACCGATTTCAATAATTCTTTTTTTATTTGATTGGGATTGTTCCATAGTTTTGTTTTTCCGAGATGATTCCATAAATGACATACGAGTACTCAATATTTTTTATGATTTAAACATCATTTATAATAATTATACTCAGTCGCGCGCGGCGCTGTATCGTGAGCGGTCGTATCCATTGTATATCGGCGCGAGCGGCTATTTATAGAATACGAGTGCGAGTAGTAAACAATGGACGAGGCCCGCCCGGGTCCGTCTACAGCTGAGGACATTATGAGTGAGGAGGAATGTGTGGTTTCACCTGGCTCCATAGTGCTTGGAAATCCTACTAAGAAGAGACATTTATCTGACGACGCGAATGATGATGGGTTTACGCTTGTCCAATCTCGGAAGAAGCAAGCGGGTCGGCGGAATATTGAGCGAGAGAATGAAATAGAAGTTTCTTTGTCGTCGTATAACTTGCTGCCCAAACAAATAGGATTGGCGAGATGGCTGAAGAACGAACAAGTGGAAAATATCATTCGAATTAAGTATAAAAGCCCGTATAGAGTATTAATATACTTCAGCAAAAGAAATGAAGCGGATAAGCTTCTTCAGAACAAAAAATTGAGCGAACTTGGATATCGTTGTCATTTAACTAGCGAGGTAGGAGTGTCTTACGGTTTAGTGCGGTATCTGGAATTAGACGTGACAGTAGAAGAAATCTTAAGCAAATTTCGCGCGGAACAGGAAATTGTGTCGGTGCGACGTTTGAAGCGGTTATCGGAAAACGGTGAATGGGCAGACAGTGAAACTGTGCGTTTCGGTTTTAGAGGGCCAACGCTGCCTCAGTACGTGACTGGGTATGAATGCAGGTTTAAAGTTGAGACGTATATATACCCGGTAACACAATGTACTGTATGCTGGAAGTTCGGACACGCCCACCGAGTATGTCCGAGTAAGAAGAATGTATGCCCAAAGTGTGCGGGTGATCACAATAATTGTGATACTGCACACTTCTGCTGTGTCAATTGTAAGGGGCCACACATGGCACTTGATAAAGGTTGCCCTATGTATCTTAAAGAAAAAAGACTTCGTACATATATGAGCCAGGCTAACTGCACTTATAAGACAGCTATCTCGAGCTACAAAAATAAATCTGAAAGAACAGAAAGAATAAATGTACCATATATACCACAGAGAGATGAACAAACAACAAATATATCAGGTGACCGACGGTTGCTATACAGCGAATGTATTGGACGAAAAATAGTACAGACCGAAGATAAGAACGAAAAAAAGGAAGATAAATCTTGTTCTTCACAGGAAACGAGTGAAGAAAGCGTAGAAAGTGTGGTAGAAATTGGGGTAGGAAAGCGTAGAAAAATAAAAAAGAAAAAGCAGACGAAAAAGACACCATATAGGGCTAGAGAATTTAAGGAAAAATGTGGTGATAATATAGAAAGAAGCAGTATTTTGTTCGATTTAATTAAAAAACTTAGACATAATTTTTTCAAAAAGATCTTTTGAAAGTAAGATTCAAGAAGTGATTAAAATTTTATTAGAAGAGTTGGTAGGATATGTAATTAAGTATGTGAGCAAAGAAGACATGATAACAAAGCTGGTAGGTCTCCTTAATTATGGATAGACTCAACCAACTTGATAACGAAAACACGACGACGGGCGCGGCGCGTCTCACTGAGCAATACCTAAATATTGTTCAGTGGAACGCGCAGAGCCTGACGCCGGCCAAACGGCAAGATTTAGAATTGTATTTGAATCGGGAAAGAATAGGTATATGTATAATAAGTGAGACATGGTTTGATAATAGTGATACGGATATAAGAATAAGTAGTTATAATATTTTTAGGGCAGATAGAATGGATTCTTGGGGTGGTGTGGCAATTTTGACACACCATTCTATCAAAGCTCAAAGATATATATTTCATTTAACAAATCCGGGTATTGAAACGGTTTGTGTCAAAGTTTTGAATTGTAAACATTTAGAATATATAATTTCACTGTATTGTACTTCGCCGGTGTCAACTTCACAAAGCGACTGGGATGAACTTTTTTCGAAATTTGATAAAAAAACCATAGTAGCTGGTGACTTTAATGCCCATCACTCAAGTTGGTCGAGTAAAACGGGTGTACGAGGGCCACGGGTACTTGATGCTGCATTAGAACATAATTTTGTAACACTTAACACTGGAGAGCATACTAGAATAAAACTTGTCAATGGTATGTTACAACAGACTTCTCCTGACATAACGTTTGTAACATCAGATATAGCTATATATTTTAAATGGTTGGTTACTAGGGAAACATTTGGTAGTGATCACCTTATCATCAAATTTGTCTTGCAATTTAGGGGTACTTTGAGTTTTGTCAAACGTCGTAACTTTAAATTAGCCGACTGGGAAAAGTATAATAAATACCTAAAATTAGATTTTGATAATTTAGTAGAATATCCAAATAAAGATAATTTGCAATCTTGTTACGACAAGCTTATGGATAGTCTTAGTTTGGCAGCAGATAAAACGATCCCAATGGTTAAAACTTGTTCTGACCCCGCTCGACATTTTGAGCCAAAACCGTATTGGAACACAGATTTATCTAAATCGGTTGCTGCGCGTAGATTAGCTTTAAAAGAGTTTAGACGAAACCCAACACCAAGTAATTTAACTGTATTGAATAATAAAATTGCAGATGCGCAACGAAGTCTAAGACAAGCCCGCTCCAAAAGCTTCCATCAATTTTGCGATAGAATAGATGAAACGGTGAATCCGTCGGATATGTGGCAACGCATGCGTTGGATGAAAGGGCTTCGTCGAGATAGGATCATTGTTCCCAGAGATAAGAAAGAAGAGCTATTACGCAGTTTAGCTCCAGATTCTACACAATTTGAACCACCAAAATTCACTTCAACGAATGTGCAATTAGAAAATGATTTTTCGATTCAGGAGTTAAATAGATGTCTGAAAAAGAAAGATACTGCGCCAGGAGAAGACCTGGTGACGTACTCTATGGTTTATCATCTACCTATTAGCGGAAAGTTATTTTTACTTAGCATATTCAATACCATATTTAAATATTCAATTTTACCCATCCAATGGCGCAACATTAAAGTAGTAGCGATACCTAAGCCTAGTTTTAGCCTAGCCGAAATAGTAAAGTATAGACCCATCTCTTTAATATCATGTTTGTGTAAAATATTTCACACAATGATTGGTAAGCGTTTAGAATGGTTTGTAGAAAGAAATAAAATCCTTAAACCATTTACAAGCGGATTTCGTAAACAACAATCATGTCTAGACTGCGTAACTCGACTGGTATCAGATGTCCAAATAGGATTTTCCAAAAATATGGCAACATTAGCAGTATTTTTAGACGTTCAAAATGCGTATAATGAAGTACTTGTACACAAACTGATGATGATTTTGGACAGCATAAATATTGGTTCAAAATATTGTAATTATTTATGGTCATTTCTCAGCCAAAGATGTTTAAAAATTCAAGATGAAGGAAATAATGAGTTATCACATAGATGGACAGGAAGAGGTCTATGCCAGGGGGACCCGCTTTCGCCGCTTTTGTTTAATATTTTGACACATCAACTCTGTAATGGATTTGAGTTTGAGAATATGACAGTATTACAGTTCGCTGACGATTATGTTTTCTATACCCAAAACACAAGCTTTGATCGTAGTGTCCTATTTATGCAACTTACTATGGACTCCATTGTGCGTAGACTTGATGGAATAGGATTGCAGGTATCTCCAACAAAAACACAATGCTGTGAATTTCGAAAAGGTAGAGGGAAACACATAGCAAATATTAGTATTAATGGTACAGTAATTGAATATGTTGACAGTTTCAAATATTTAGGTATTTGGCTGGATAGAAATTTGTCTTGGAAGCGTCACATTAACGAAATCATCCAAAAAACAACAAGAATAACTAATATTTTAAAAGTACTAGCTGGTGCATCGTGGGGCTTGCACCCTAAACATCTCAGGCGGTTGTACATTTCTTTAATACGCAGTAGAATCGATTTTGGTAGTTTTATCTACAATACGGCTGCAAACACACATTTAAATAAATTAGATAAAGTGCAGAATTCTGCGATGCGAGTGGTCGGTGGCTTTATCCGAACTACACCCGTACACGTCATGGAGTGTGAGTTGTGCCTCCAGCCGCTTCATCTTAGAAGAGAATATCTTGCCACAAAATATTGCTTAAGAGTCCAATCTTTAGTAGACGAATTGACAATGAATAGGTTCAATAACTTGGCGATTTCGATTGAATCTTCATATTGGCGGAATAAGAAAATACCTCTATTGATTGATATATATAAAGAAACAAAGCAAAATAATTTAAATACTAACCACCTAAATATTTACAAATTAGATACATGGGTTTCCTATCTAAATGTTGATTTTATAAGAACCAAAGTACAAGGTATTGAACAAACTAAAAATCAATGTGATTCTATGGTACTTCGAACATATTCTTTGCAAATGTTGAATGATGAATATCAAAGTTACTCTAAGCTGTATACAGATGGTTCTAAAACCAATGAAGGCTGTGGTGCAGCATTTTATGATCCCAGTCGCGATGTGAAAGAAACATTTAAAGTTGTGTCGGAATTTAATTGTATTATGTCTGTGGAGTTGTTTGCAGTATCACAGGCACTGTCCTACATTATTGCTTCTTCGGATATTGTACGGGTTGTTATCCTTACAGATAGTCGAAGCGCGTTGCAGCATATTGCTGGGTATACTTCCGGTGCGCGAAGTTTCACGTTAGCGTATGCGATCATTGAGAAAGTTATGTTTCTTGAACGTAGGGGAGTGGATGTGGTACTGCAATGGATTCCCTCGCACATTGGTATCCGAGGAAATGAAGTTGCGGATCAACTTGCCAGAGAGGCTATCTTGAGCGGTGTCGAAATATATATATTAGCAGAAGTTTCTGAAATATTATCGAAATATAGGTACAAAATACACGAGAAATGGAAAGCCTGGTATAATAATAGATCGACTAAAAAAGGAGTGTGGTACAAAACGATGCAATATGAACCTCCTCGCATACCATGGTGCAGTGAATCCAATTTGAAGAGATACCATATTGTGATTGCTCACAGACTCCGTTCTGGTCACATGCCGCTGAACAACTTCGATCATTTAATGGGACGAGCGGAGTCCCCAGCTTGCTCGCGGTGCGGGACTCCAGAGGATGTGACACATCTTCTGGAGGAGTGTGACCGGAGCGAGTCTATGCGGGCTCTTATGAGGAGCGAGTACGGTGTCCGTTCTGGAGACGTTGGCATGTTCCAGGGCATCCTGGCCTCACCCACGGGGGATGCTGCCAGGGCCCTGTATGCACTGGTCTCGGAAGTGCTCGCTCGGCGTAAGGATGACCCTATAGTTTGAATGTTATGTAATTTTGCCTAATGAGGCTGGCATAGTCGCATGGCGATTAAAGCCTCTTTAAAATATTAGAATAAAAAAAAAAAAAAAAAAAATAATTATACTTTTTGAATAATTAGGTATACTTTTTTTCCCTTGTCCCAGGTAGGCGACGTAAAGAACGCGACGTGCGTGCCGTGCAAGGACCTCGGCGGCTGTCTGCGGGAGTGTGAAGCGGGAAAGATAGACTCCGTGGCGGCCGCGCGACAGTACACTGGCTGCACGCATCTTAAAGGCAGGCTGGAGATATCTATCAGGGCTGGCGGAGGTGAGACGACTTGTTTCACTTTTTTTTTTACAAGGAATGGGTTATTCCGTAATTCGCCTGATGGTAAGCAATCATTACGGTCTAGGATGGAACGTGCTTACCCAGTAAGAACCGATTCACTCTCGCTTTGAAGATCGCAAGGTTATATTCCGCGGGGAACAGGGGGGCGTATTATGTAAGTCTTCTTCTTATCTAATGAGACTGGCCAACTATGGTGTCGAGAGTTTATCAAGCCGCCCCAAGGGCCTCTGACATGGCTCAAAGACTGCCGTACTAGACAAACAGCCGGGCCCTACAAATTAAATGGGCCTCCGACCCATGGAAATTGAGAAGAATAGGAGTGTGAAATGGGCAAAATACACTCTCATCTAGTATTTTAATTTTGAAAACCAAATACTGCTGTCTGGATTTGAGGTCTCTGGTTTGATGAGACAGTGAGTTTCGGCAACTTATTCTGTATGTATGTTACATACAGAATAAGTTGTACGTGTTGATATATATAAGAGATTGTTAAGATTAATTATCTTATACTATTGTACTTAAGATCAGACAGTACAAACAGCGCCCCCGCGCGTCCCTCTGACACGCAATGTAGACAGGTACTGCGTAGCTATCTGCTTAAATATCCGAGAGTTCATAAAGTTATGCGCGATGTGTACGTGTATTTTTACTTAAATAAGAAAATAATTACATTTATTGAGACAGGTTTACAAACATTTTGTTGGTACACACACATACATACAATAAATAAATAAGTCTGCCCCAACACAGCCCCAACTCAACATAATGTTGATTACTGGCAGCAATCAGCGCTGGTCTTCCCTGTTGAGCCTTGGTCACATAGTGTGTGTTCTTCCAGGCAACACCCTGTCGGAGCTGGAGAAGTCCCTGGGCGAGATCCAGCAGATCACGGGCAGCTTGCAGGTGACGCGCTCCTACCCGCTCGTGTCTCTCATGTTCCTCAAGAATCTGCGCCGCATCGTCGGGGACAAGAAGAGCGACCATAAGTGAGTCCGTAACTTTGCTCACGTACAACACTATTACAACAACTGAAATAATCTGACTTGCCCTATATGGTGCGATGCCATAAGGTTATTATTATTAAAAGCCGGTTCCGTCCCACAGTTTTTATCTTTATATTTAACATAAAAAATAATTTTTGAAATCGGTTCATAAACAACGGAGTAATTGCGTAAAATACCAACAAAATAAGAGAAAAAAAACTTTCAGAATAATTGATAACCTCCTTTTTTCAAAGTCGGTTAACACTATTACAACCACATAAAAAGAATTTATAAAATCGGTTCATAAACAACGGAGTAATCGCGTAACATACCCACAAAAAAAGAGATTTTTTTTTTCTCTTTTTTTGTGGGTATGTTACGCGATTCATCACTTCTCTCGGTGAGTCATATCTCGGTATTTTGATATCGATGTGACGTGAGACAAAATAATAAAACAGTGGGCTCTCAGGAGCTGATGATGATAATGATGATGATAGCATACAGCGATCTCAAAAAAAGAAACAATGACTAGTCTCTATTCTATAATAATATAAGCCTCACAATTGGGAGAAGCCACTGGCCTTGTAACACAGTCTCACGACTAGCACAAGGCCAGAGGTTTCACGAAATGTATTGTTTAAGCGATTTGTCTAACCCGTTTTTATTATGTCAGTTAATATTTTGTATTTGTATTCCGCCACTTTTGCAGAGGTCAAGTGCTGCACATCCTGAACAACCCCAACCTGGAGCTGCTGTGGGACTGGTCGACGCACAAGCCGCTGGAGATCACCGGCGGCTCCATCTACATCCACCTCAACCCCAAGCTGTGCTACAACCAGCTGACCCCCCTCAAGAACATGACCAGCAACCCGGTCTCCAACTTCACCGACATCGAAGTGTCGGAATACAGTAACGGAAACCAGGCGTCTTGTAAGTTGAGACCAATTATTTTATAAAGGTTAGTTTCCACCCTCGTAGGTTTGATTTTTTTTATGTATTTTTTTTTACTCGCTTCTGTGATACCCGTCGCTTCGTTATTAGGAAACTACAAATATTTCGTGCGAGGATGCGAACGTTTTGTTACAAATATTGCAGTCTTTTATCATACCTATTCTTGTAAGCTTAACACGTTTTTATATTCGCTCGCATAAACTCGCCTCCAACGTTTTCGTTAAAGTACCTACTAATTACTAACCAAATTGCCTACATATTATTTTGTTTCTATATCTAAAGAAAATTAATTTTATTTATAAGAAATTTCGAACAATTTTAGTCATCTAAAATTGTTGTTTTATTTCACTGTTCAAATTTGTGATGATGAGTTTTGAATTTACAACTTACAACATTGTCAAAATTAAATTAACTCTTCCATATTAATTGTCATATAATTGTTTTCAATAACCAGTGAAACGAACCAACTAGAGCGGCCTTATCAAGTAAGTATGAGCAAGTATTGTCCGTGCTCTTACTATTCCCTCCCCGCCTCCCCAGGCCTGCCCGAGAACCTGACGCTGGCCGTGTCGGAGCTGCGCGAGGCGGCTGCGGTCCTCATGTGGAACACATACTGCACCGACGACATACGAAGACTGCTCGGCTACTCTCTCTATTACATGGCCACGGATATCAACGTCACAATGTATGAACAGAGGGATGCTTGCTCGGATATGTAAGTAGAATTCAGGAGGGTGTTTCACAAATTCGAAACGTTCCCGCTCGGAAACGAAACGCCAATCAAAGACGTCAATACTGATTTATTTAACCAATAACAGTCATCCACCAATCACAGAAGTTACAAGGAGTTCTACGATTGGCGTTTCGTTTCCGAACGAAACGTTCCGAATTTGTGAAACACCCAGCTGTTCAATGTATTCAGAAGCTCTCAGGGCGGTTGGATAAACTCTCGACACCAGAGTTGGCCACTCTCATTCGATTAAACGTTCAATGTACAACTTTATTAGTAACCTTTAAAAATAAGCATACATAATAAAATGACTTAAAAACTTAAGTGATCTCTTCCAATCAACCTTGGTAGAGAAAGTCGAATGAAAAATTCTATGAATCAAATAAGTTTGCTTTATAATCTATAGGTGAATTGCAGTAAATGTATGTTTGCAGACCAAGTTAAAATTAACAACTTGTACTCTACGACTTTTGCAATTTATCGAAAAATCCACCGTAAATTGTAATATTTTTCTTCAAAGCGAGAGTAAATCGGTTCTTATCCGGTAAGTACACTCCATCTTAGGCCATAGGCTTTGCTTACCACCAGGCAAACTATGGTCAAGTGAAAACCCGTCTTATATATATCTATCTATCTAAATATATAAGTAAAACTCAAAGGTGACTGACTGACTGACTGGCTGACTGATATAGTGATCTATCAACGCACAGCCCAAACCACTAGATGGATTGGGCTGAAATTTGGTATGAAGGCAGATGTTATGACGTAGGCATCCGCTAAGTAAGGATTTTTTGAAATGCCACTTTTAAAGGGGTGAAATAGGGGATGCAAGTTTTACTTTTTAATGCGAGCGAAGCCGCGAGCACCCACCAGTACTTATACATATATATACCAAGGATTATTAAATAGTTATTATTTCATACAAAAATATCTTTTTTTTGTTATTTTAATCCCAGACAAGATCGGGGGCTTTATTATCTTTCCCATTCATTCCAGTTCTATCTTTTATGCCTCTCGCACTTTCGCGCTTCATACTATTTTCCCTTTCATCCTCATCTTTCATCTTCTAACACGAAAATCATTTAACACTATATCTCCTAAAATGGTCCTTCAAAGCACTCTTTTAAAAAAAGAGTTGAAAAATGTTTAGCAGGGAAGGCATTTTATTCACACAATACCTACCTACCCCTTGTGGAGAAATTTCAATGTAATACGTTGATTATTAAGTGATTTTTTTAAGCTTTGATTACAACTAAATAAGTATGGGATAATTTATTGTTTTTTTTTGTACTGGCATGTAATGTTTGTTATGAATCTGTATCTGTATCTCCAGTTGGAACGTGCTAGACATCCCGGCGGCGACTCAGACGACCCGCAACACCAGCGAGGTGAAGACCAGCAACGTGTTCAAGGTGTGCAACGACCAGCAGCCCATGTTCGCCCCGATACAGCAACTGGTGCCCTTCACCAGATACGCCGCCTACGTGAAGACGTACACAACGCTGCAGGACAAGAAGGGAGCGCAGAGCTCGATCATCTACTTCACTACGTTACCTGGACGTGAGTTTTATCACTTTTTCCTTTTATGTCTTCTGTGTGGTCGCAATTTCATTTTTCAATTTTCAGTGTCACGTCACCAGATAGAAAAACTTTGTATGGATTAGTTAGTAATATGAAGGAAGAGACAAACTTTTTGTTCTCTGCACTCTGCATAGTATGCATGAATTGTGCCTGATGGTCTATGATATATGATTAAATCTCTCTTCAATTCTGTTAATACATTCTGTGATAGAGCAGCATTTCTAAATCTCAACTGCTACCTTGTTCAATCCTTGTGGCAAAAAGACAGAGTGACAGTTACATCCAGGTGTTTTGGTGGGTTGGATAGTCCATTACAATCGTTATTTAGTTAAAAAAACAATAGTGATTCTCCGTTAAATTTGATTTACATTTGTATGTGAATACTCTATCTGTAAAGTTGGCCTCACTCATCCTTACTGATATAAATGTTGTATCTATACAGGGCCCAGTCCCCCGACGAACCTGGCCGTGGACCATGTGGACCCTCACTTGGTGCACATCCGCTGGCAGCCCCCCAAGATGCCCAACGGCACCATCATCCTGTACCACGTGGAGATCCAGGCCAACTCCTACAACAAGGACCAGATACTGGCCGTCCGGAGGAACAACTCCAAGGAGACTTGCAGTAACCGTGAGTATCAATGTAAACGAATTACCTAGTTAATATCATCATGGGCTAAAATACTGTTGAATTATAACAAAACCAAAAAGTTTGGAAAATAGGGAGTTGCCACTTGATAAACTTGTTCAATTTATTTGTTCCGCTCCTGACGTTTACACTTTTGTGATCTAGAAGTTAAGAAGTAATATTTAATAAACTTTTGCTGCGCTATAAATTAAGACAACATGCTTAATAAATTTTAGTGTAGAAAAAGAATTAAGAAATGAGCTGCTTTTTTGGTTTCATTGTACATATGTGTAATAGGCATAGTTTTTATAAAACTGTAATCATTAAATAAATAAACTCACCTTTATAATGCCGTAATTAGCGAATGTGGCTTAGCGAGCCAGTGTCTGCTTTTTATCCAGACGCACCCTGGTTCGATTCCGGCCCTATACCAATGACTTGTATTTTCAAGTTATGTGTGGATTTGCACTTGCTAAACGATGAAGGAAAACATCGTGAGGAAACCGACATGTTTGAGGACCACAATATCCGAGGACATGTGTCTTCCGTGGAAGGACCTGGGCGCCCACCACGAAGTATCTGCTCAAGAAAAACGAATTAATTCTGCGGGGGAGTCACGACCCTCAAGTCATGAGGAAACGACTACCTACTCATTCATAATGCAGTAGCTAAAACTATATCCATATCTTTCTAGCAATGGCGCTGGCCAACCTAATCGCGTCCCGCGTGGAGACAGCCAACGAGCCCGAGGAGCCAGTCACGAGCGGCGACGTCAAGGACGACGAGGCCTGCGCCTGCGAGAAGGAAGAACTCAAACCCAAGTCGGTGCTGTTCTCCAGGGTGGTGGAGGAGGAGCGCATGGACAGCATACACTTCGAGAATGAACTGCAGAACTGGGTCAGTGTGGTATTTGGTAACTTACACCTCGTTTCGAGTTGACAAGACATTCGAAGTTAAAAATTTAGGAGCAAGTTGAAATATAAGCAATCGTAAAACTCATCTGGCGTCATGCCATGTATATCTTCATATGTATGGATTTAAAAGCAATTATACAATGGACCAATCTTTAACTTCCCCTTCATTTTTATAATATATACTATGTTCTTTATATGTTAAAGAGCCATTAGAGTGTATATCATAATGTTTATAAGTCTCATGTCATTTCCACAGGTATACAAAAAGAACAGCGATCGTTCGAAGGCGAAGGCGGCGGGCAGGATCAAGCGGTCAGTGGACAAGAGCCTGGACAAGATGCTGGTGAAAATCACCAAGAGTATCAGCCCCAAGCCTGGCCTCAAGTACTCCAACGCCACCGACGGAGAAAGTAAGAAATGAGTAATTTTGACAAGTGCTAAACCTGCGGGCCTACCGCCTAAGAGTAAACTATATCAATTGCTATCGTTTATGACGTCATTTCAAACATTTGCGGTACCTAATGACGTCGTAAACGATAGTCATAGTCATAGGCATTTATTTGCGAATTGTAAAGGTTGAAAGAAGACAATGAACGATCACCCTGATAGGGTATGCAAATACATATGTCTGAGTGAGAAGCGGCCCGATTATATTGCAATTGATATAGTTTACTCTTAGGCGGTAGGCCCGCCGCACTGGTTGTTTTAACTTAAACTTATATAAGAATGGCCTGTTACCTTAGTTGGTAGTGGCTCTGCCTTCTAATCTAGGGTTGCGGGTTTGATTCCCGCATAACATAAGTAATTATAAATTTAGTAAAAAAGTTGTGTTGAGTCTTGTCGTTTCTATGTATAATAAGAATGTATTTACATAAGAAAAGTATTATATCCGTGATCTAGTACCCACGACACAAGCGTTGTCTAGTGTGGGACTAGATGGCGCTGTGTGCATTGTCCCGGAATATTTATTTATTTCATTGGATTGGATTATTTTCGGTCATTTTCTAATAAAAGTTTAAGTTAAAGCAATATTGTTTTTAGTTTATAACTATGACGCTAGAGGGCGCTTTTTCATGTCCTGGAATATTTGTTTTTTTGTTTATTCTGTGCTACATATGGCTTGTCTTCGCCTCATCCTATGCTTGTGTCACCTCACCACATAACATTCTCGTTCCAGTCGTTTGCAGCGCCGAGCCTAAACTATGCATCGTTACAGAAACACATACAGGTTAACCATTCACTACGGGGTTTATTTATATCATTTGACGAGGTTTCGGTGCATGTTCGTTTCGAAAGAAAAGTATATATGTATTATATCCGTTATCTAGTACCCATGATACAAGCGTAAGCTCAGTATGGGACTAGATGGCGCTGTGTGATATGTCCTGAAATGTCTATCTTTGTTTTATCTATGTCTTGTGTTTTTTATTTTGTTGAAATGATTTAAGTCCATTTGGATAACGATTTTTAACGTATTTGGGGATAAAATTAGCTAGCACCAAATAGCTAAATGTGTTTAAAAGTCGTTGTGCAATCAGGCCTTAGCAGTTTAAAAGTGAGAGATTTACAAAAAATATGTAAACAGTATCAACCTTTCGTTTTATTTGGTTGAATTTAAATCAAATAAAACGAAAGTTTATTAAATGCTGTTCAATTTGTTTCCTGTTGTGAATGAAGTAGGTAGTGTTTGCGTAGTGTAAGACATCTCTGGCATGTATTCCAAATTGCAGCGATTGCATGCGCACCGTATAAAATATACCATAATATTGTCATTTTAAAACACCTGACTCAAAATATTAATTTTAAGAAAAATTAGAAGAACTAATGTCGCGTTGTTTCGGGATAAAAATACAATTAGTAAAGTTTTATCGTGATTTAGGATTAGTAACATAGTAGTCCCGGCTGCGGCTGTCTAGTACGGCGGTCGTTTAGCTATGTCAGAGGCCATTAGGGCGGCTTGATAAACTCTCGACACCAGAGTTGGCTACTCACATTCGATAAGAAGAAGAAGTGACATAGTAGGTACTCGTATATGTACCTACAACGAAGTTAACAACAGAATTACTTACTACCTATTGATGAACTAGTGAGTGCTCGCAGCTTCGCTCGCATTAAGAAGTAAAACTTGCATCCCCTAATTTCACCCCTTTAAAAGTGGTATTTCCAAAAATCCTTTCTTAGCAGATGCCTACGTCATAACATCTACCTTTGTTCCTGTATTTTTATGTTTTTACCATCTGCAAAGCAACCCATGAGTGCAATAAATGAATTTGAATTTTAATTTCATTCCAAATTTCAGCCCAATCCGTCCAGTGGTTTGGGCTGTGCGTTGATAGATCACTATATCAGTCAGTCAGTCAGTCAGTCACTTTTGAGTTTTATATATTGAGAAGATAAATGATTATATTTTCTTTCACTCTCCATTCGCAGATTACGTGAAGTCCCTGTACTACGAGCTGGACGGCAAGACGCTCTCTGTGACGGTGAAGAACGTGCGTCACTTCACATGGTACACGGTCAGCGTGTGGGCGTGCCGACAGCAGGCCGAGAACGAGACCCAGGAGAAGTACTACGAGGCCTGGTGCTCCGAGAGGCAGTTCTATACCTTCCTCACGCTAGAACTGCGTAAGTCTCTATTCCCCCTCAACTATAATTTGTCGGTCTTCAAGTCAAGAGTAAACCGGTTTCTTCTAGGCATGCGCGCTAGATCGTAGATTATAACGTTGCTTAACATCAGGCAAGTTGTAGTCAAGCGTAAGCCTATATCATGTAAAAAAAAAATATACCATTACTGTGCTAAGGAATTCTTAACTATAATCCATTTCATATAGCAAGGCACCTGTGACACATATAAAACGTCACTTGTCAATATCATTTTGACAATTGTAATGATGTACTGCAGTAATTCGAATTAGAAATTTACCGATTATCGATTGTAGTTACTTATGGCTATTTTCATCTGCCTATCCTAAAAATGTTATGTGAATTACCGACAATCACAAAATAATATTCGTCGAACCCACAATAAATTCCTACAGATAAATTAAGGAAGGGACAAATTGAGAAGAAGAAAAGAATAAAGTTATGATAAAAAATATTTATTTTAAAAAAGCTGCCTCGGCATCGGCATTTCATCATCGGTGCTTTCGTCATCGCTTGATGAAGATTGTAAGTTTATAATTAAATTATTTTCTAACATGTTGTCGAACTGGACATCCCTGTCCCAGTCGTCCGCAATGATTTTTTTTGTTTTCTCAACCACATTTTTCCAATCATCAGGGGTGATTTTTCCGCAAGCTTCTTTTAATAAATTCATCATTTTGTTAGCGGTGAATGGTGGTGAAGTATTATGACGAGCTGCGTATCCCTTAACCTGTGCCCAAATCATTTCTATCGCATTGTATTGACAATGATATCGAAATGATCGATTAATCAAAAATAATCGATTACCAAGTCCGAACCCTACGAAAATTACGTCAGAATTAGCAGTAGTACGTAACTTTGCTGTGCGATGAAATTTATTATTTTATTTTTTTGTAACATTGAATGCGATTATGTACACGCGAAAAATACCCTTTATTTGATGTCTTATAATTTTTACTGTTTATATTAATCGTTATTTTTGTTAACTTACATAATGTTTTCACTAATAAATAGAAATATTTCAATATGAGCCTGACGTCACAATAATTTATGTACATGTTCTTTTACGTTCTACTGACCTGTCACAGGTGACTTGCTATATGAAATGGACTATAGTAACTTGTCGAGCTAATTTTTCGACATAATTATTGACGTAAGTGCTAGCCGGTTATTACAACTAAATTTAAGTAATTCTTGTACTGTGTTTTAAAATTTTTCATGGCCATATGAATTTTTTATTATTTTGCACAACTAATGTGTATAATGTAAGTACTTTCTTTAATTCAAATTCAAATTTATTAAGTTAGTGAAAACTAGGTACATAAGATCTTAAAGTATAATAATAACTAAAATAGTTCCACTAGTTCCTACCCTATGAGGGTTTACTAACATTTCCTAAATATCTATTTCCTATCTCATAATATCTATTACATAACAATTGTCAAATTATTTAACTAAATTAATACATCATAAATTTTAATTATTGTTAAGTACCTATGTACATTCATTAATTATTCTTATATTATATAATGTCAAATATATTTAAACTAAGTCGGTTAAAAATGAGTCAACTTTAGTATGCTTTTTCTATTAAGAACTTATAAAGTAACTTTTTAAATATACCAATATTTTCCTCCCTTTTTATCTCTCCTGGCAACTTATTATATATTAGGAGCTAAACAAATTATAATCTTCTGCATATATGCTGTGTGAGCATGTTCACTATGGAGTCTACCCTCATGTCTACTACCCTCTGGCCAAGCACTGAAGAGCTCAAGGTTCGACTTCACAAATAATGCTGTTTCCAAAATGTACATGCAAGGCATTGTCAATATACCGAGTCGAATGAAGTGTTCCTGGCATGAGTCTCTTTTTTTGATACCACATATAGATCTGACACACCGTTTCTGAGCTACTAGAACCTTTAGCCAATTGGTTGCATTGCCCCAGAACATGATTCTGTTTATCCTTAATTGTATTTTATAGGTAATTTCCTTAATTATATATGGATGTAATTCCGAAATAAATGTTTCTATTTTCTATTTCTATTTTCTATTACGGCATTTATTTGTGTTTACGTTAGCTCTCTCTCACTTGAATCGTTTTTCCTCACGGCGGAGGGTCGTGACTCCCCCGCAGAATTATATCGTTAGGGGAGTTCTCTTGGGCAGATACATCGTGGTAGGCGCCCAGGTCCTTCCTCGAAAGTCACATATTCTCGAACATGGTGGTCGTCAAACAAGTCGGTTTCCTCACGATGTTTTCCTTCGTCGTTAAGCGAGTGCAAATCTACATATATTAATTACGGTCAAATGCAAACCCATTCCTTGTAAAAAAAATATATATAACCTGAAATACAAGTCATTGGTGTAAGGTCGGATTTGAACCAGAGCGCGTCTGGCAGAAAAGCAGACACTGGAACCGCTGAGCCACACTCGTTTTTTACTACGGTAGCGCAAAAACACTTGAAAAACCACATTCAAAGATTTACCTCACTGTGGGGATCGAATCTGGTAGGTCATTCTTTACTGCCACCTTACAATGCACTCTCTGCTTTAACACACTCAGTATTCGAGGTTACCGATACCGCAGCTGTTGATATGATATAATCAAAATACATATTATCTTCTTCTTCTTATCGAATGAGAGTGGCCAACCCTGGTGTCGAGAGTTCATCAAGCCGCCCTAAGGGCCTCTAACATGGCTTAACGACTGCCGTATTATGGCGGGTACCTACAATTTAACGTGTCATCCGACCCATGGAAGCGTCTAGAAAGGAATGCCACTTTTTGGTCACCCATCCACGGACTGACCGCGTCGACAATTGCTTAACATTAGTAATCGCAAGCGATTGCCTCCGCTAGCTGAGCTACGGGCGCTTCATACATATTGTTCAAAGATTTAACAGCGTATTATCTCTCATTTCCAGCCAACGCAGACACAGTGAGCAACTTGCGGGCGCAACTCGGCAACTCGAACAAGACCAACGACGTGACGGTGACGTGGGAGCCGCCCGCCAACCCCAACGGGTTCGTGGTCTCCTACAGCCTGCTTTACACTAAAGTACAGGACGATAATGTAAGTTTAACTCCTCTTCTTCTTGAGTGGTCAACTCTGGTGTCGAGAGTTTATCAAGCCGCCCTAAGGGCCTCTGACATGGCTTAACGACTGCCGAACTCGACAAACAGCCGAGACCTACAATTTAACTCCTCTACAATTGCTACACAAGAACATCGTCTCCTTCTTGGCACATATCAGCCTATTAAGATCTATATGTCTACACCTAGGAAAAGCTAACAATCCACAATATAGGTATATTACATCCTAGTGTGGAGTGAAGCGAACAAAATTGTATTAGAACCTAAGTTTTTATATAATAATAGATAAAAAATAAATTTAAAGAATATCCCATAATTTTTCAATCTTCTATTGCAAAACAATATTTAACAATTATAACAGTACCTAATCAATGTCTATTTTACGTTGATTTGTGTATTGAAAATTCCTGTCATTACTTTTAAAAATACTTACTCCGTGGCGCAGCGACCCGAAGTGAGTCTTGGCCTCCGATGCACGAGATTGCCACTGGTCCCGGTCTTGCACCGCTCCCCGCCAGTCAGCAACTTTAGTTCGCGCAGATCTGACACGGCGTCCCTCTAGCGATACTTTTAAAAATATCTTATGTCATTCAAATAACACGTGTGATTATTCCCGCAGGCGGCGTCTCCGTTCCAGTCGTGCGTGGCGGCGGACGAGTTCGACCCGGCCCGCGGCCACCCGCTGCGCGCGCTCAACGCGGGCAACTACAGCATCAAGGTCACGCCCATCACCGTGCGCGGCCCGGGCAACTCCTCCGCTGAAGTCTTCATCGACATACCAGTGAGTCATTTCTTAGCCCACTTCACAACATTTTGGATACTTATCTTTGGGTTCTCGCTTTACGAAAACGACTGTCAAAAGAGGTCATATCTGCAGAGTCCGTTCGTGTAACCTACCGACCTAACAATAAATCATAATAACAGATATTGTTCTACTTGACTCAACAATAAAATTATCCGGCCAATTGTTTTACTAAGGACTGAGCAGTAAACATATCCATACGTACAAAAAACACTGCTGCTCCATACAAAAAGTTACATAGCCTAGTTTCAAATGTATGGAATTTCCAAAAGTCATACAACAAATGTTTCTTTCTAAAGCCACCTTTAAAGGTTCGCGAGGTCTATGCTAAGCTTCGCATTTGTGTGTGTTATCACCAAAAGTATAGTCAGACAATAAAGTTTTAATGGCTCTTCTTGCCTGTGATTAATTGATATTCTTGTTGTAGGCGTTGAAACAGCCCGCGTCCTACGACTGGGTGTGGGGCGTGGTGTGCGGGTGTCTCGTCATGGTGCTCGTCCTCACCGGGGTGATCTGGTAAGTCTGACAACACTCAATAAATACTGATCTTATATACATACTTTTATCTGTCTTTCCTTATTCTCATCAGCAAAGTGCAGCTGGTCTAGTATTCAAATGAATACATTAGATTACACTAAACAGAGACGGACACTTTCCACAAAACACATTCTATATCACCGTAACACAGACGCACTGGCGTCCAGTGCGGTGCTTTAGAGTTATATTGTATGTGTACATTTTATATGACAATAAATAATTCTAAATTTTGAAAAAAAAAAACAATTTTTTTTGCAATTTACAGATATAATTGAAATGTTTCCTTTCTTGTTGTTCAGTACTTAAATTGACTTGTTTCATGTATACAGGTACGTGAAGCGCGGCCTGCTCTCGCCAACGGAAGCGCACAAGTTGTTCGCGAGCGTGAACCCGGAGTACGTGTCCACTGTGTACGTGCCGGACGAGTGGGAGGTGCCGCGCACCAACATCGAGTTCATTCGCGAGCTGGGGCAGGGCTCCTTCGGGATGGTCAGTTTATCTCGACAAACACTTGGCCGATTTAGCTCTTATTTATACTGAAGTAGAGGATTGAACCAAGCTATACGTCTGTCAAGTTTCGAGACGCTAGGACCCACGGTACTAAAGTTAGAGTCAATAAAATAAACGCACAAGTTGTTCGTGAGCGTAAACTCGGAGTACGTGTCGAAGTCAAGTACCATTACTCAAATCACTGATCTGATTAACACGCCCGTATATTTGAATTGAAAGTATTATAGGTATTCTCTGTAAATGATTATGATGTATCAATATTCGTTCTCCTTTCACAGGTGTATGAAGGCATAGCAAAGGACCTGGAAAAAGGAAAGCCAGAAACTCGATGCGCTGTGAAAACTGTCAATGAACATGCCACTGACAGGTAACTAATAACATTTATATTCTTCGCTTCGCAAAAATAGGTTCCACTGTTTCTAAGCTCATTAAAAACGCTTAAACGCATTTAGCGACAATATTATTTAATAACAATTACTAAATGGGCGTAAGGAATGATTGTTAGGTTCATTTAATAGCTTTCATTATAATAAGATAAATATGCACAATGAAACACAGAGCATTCGCTAAGCCATGCCCGATATACAGTTAAAAATATCAAAAGAAAGAAAGAATTCTTCTTTTTTCTATTGCGGCAGATTTAACAGAAAAACAAACACGAGTAGCATAATGCCAGTTTTGTGTGTGTGTATCGCTCCAAGACTTTACCATTTTGCTGTCAAACTGAATATTAGCAATTGCCTTGCGATTGCGTATTTAAAAACAATAAATTTATGAAGTAGAGATTTAAAAAAAATGCCATTCGATAAATAATTGCCTAAATATACCCCGATGTTCTTCCAGGGAGCGTATCGAGTTTCTGAACGAGGCGTCTGTGATGAAAGCGTTCGACACGTTCCACGTGGTGCGGCTGCTGGGCGTGGTGTCCCGCGGGCAGCCCACGCTGGTAGTCATGGAGCTCATGGAGTGCGGCGATCTGAAGACCTACCTGCGCTCGCACCGCCCCGACGCAGAGAGCTCGCTGCCCAAGAAGGAGCAACGGAACACACCGCCTACGCTGCAGAATATACTGCAGGTTGGTCTAATAATACATTTATCGAAATATATAAAACTCAAAGGTGACTGACTGAGTGACTGATATAGTGATCTATCAACTCACAGCCCAAACCACTGAACGGATCGGGCTGAAATTTGGCATGCAAGTAGATGTTATGACGAAGGCATCCGCTGAGAAAGGATTTTTGAAAATGCCACTTTTAAAGGGGTGAAATAGGGGATGCAAGTTTTACTTTCTAATGCGAGCGAAGCCGCGAGCACCCACTAGTAAGACATATACACACATATACATATCTATGGGGGAACCTATAAACATAGATTATTGTTATTAATTTGCTATTTACTGTTTGTTTAGTACGGCAGTCGTTAAGCCATGTCAGAGGCCCTTAGGGCGGCTTGATAAACTCTCGACACCAGAGTTGGCCACTCTCATTCGATAAGAAGAAGAAGAAAATACTTAAGTGTTGATAATTCATTTCTTGATTAATGTAATTGGCTGTTATCGTTTTAGTTAAGTAAATAAATAGGTTCCCCCATGAACAACATGGGGAGTACGAAACGAGAGGCAGGCAACTATGATCAGCAGTGAATGGTGACAGGTCAATGATCTCATTCTTACACTAAATTTAAAAAAAAGTTTCCTTCAAAATATCATCGCATTACCTGTGCCTATTACCAATGGACTGCTATTCAAAATGTTTAGCCTGCGATTTCGCGGAGACTTATTTTAACATGCCATTTAATTTGAAATGTGTCACAATTCAATTTCATACTATTGAATGCATCCTTCAGGCCGAGAGTTAATCGGTTTCTTCTGAGCAAACGCGCTAGATAATAGATTTAAACATTGCATTTCACTATCAGCTACAGTCGTAAGTAAGTAAGGCAAATAAGTAATTTTGTATTTTGTAACACGAATATTTTATCCGCAGATGGCAATAGAGATAGCGGACGGTATGGCGTACCTGTCAGCCAAGAAGTTTGTGCATCGCGACCTGGCGGCGCGGAACTGCATGGTGGCGGGCGACCTCACCGTCAAAGTGGGGGACTTTGGCATGACCAGAGATATATATGAGACTGATTACTATAGGAAAGGCGGCCAGGGCCTCCTGCCCGTCCGCTGGATGAGCCCCGAGAGTTTGAAAGACGGGGTAAGTGATATAATATGTAAATTTTTGTTCGTTGTGGAACTCCCTGCCTGACTCCCTGTTCCCCACGTACGATAATCCAGCGAACTTCAAGGCAAGAGTGAATCGGTTCTTATCGGGTAAACACGCGCCATCCATCTTAGGCCATAGCCTTTGCTTACTATCAGGCAAACTAAGGCCAAGTGCAAACCCGTTGTAGTTAAAAAAAACGTTCGAATATTATTATGTGTGTGGATTTTCGCGCCTGGCAGTTAGTAGACCGTAGCCTTAGAGATTTCAGGCGTTCTGACTGGTAATCAGAAATACGCAGGTTCGAATCCTGCCGGTTGTGACTATTTTCGCTCATTTTCCAATAAAAAGTTTAAGTTACAAATATATTTAGTTATATTTTACCCTTTTGTATGGACTCTGTATGAAAAATTTCAAAGGCTATATCGACAATTGTAAAATTGAATTTTTTCACCATCATATATCAGCAATGTGTCGCGTCATTGTAAAAAAATGCGTTGTTTAGCAACGGCATGTGTATTTTATGTTTTTTATCACGAATTATTATAAACTATAATATTTAATAATTCGGGAGGCTAAATAATTGTTTACTTTATTTACCTTTTAATAGTGTCCAAATTACTTTGACAAGCTGACGAGAAATATGTATATTTGCAGGTCTTCTCCAGTAATAGTGACACGTGGAGTTTTGGCGTCGTCTTATGGGAGATGGCGACGTTAGCAATGCAGCCGTACCAAGTAAGTAGATACCGCTTTTAATACAACACTGTCCAAAAGGAAGCCTACAATTTTGTGCCGAAGTTGCGTAAAAACAAAACTAGATGGCGCTAGATGCAAATCTTCTTTCTTATCGAATGAGAGTGGCCAACTCTGGTATCGAGAGTTTATTTAGCCGCCCTAATGGCCTCTGACACGGCTTAACGACTGCCGTACTAGACTAACAGCCGGGACCTACAATTTAACGTGTTATCCGACCCTAAATAAATAAAAACCTAACTAATAAAAAAACAATGTTATGACGTTTTGATGGATAGATAGATATATTTTTCCATCTTTAGCTACGGCTCAGAAACATGGACACTAAAGAAAGCCGATCGAGATCGTATCGTATCGATCGTATTGATGCCTTTGAGATGTGGTGCTGGCGCAAGTTGCTCCAAATCCCGTGGACAGCGCTCAGTACAAATGTATCGGTCCTTCGTGAGCTCAATGTCAAAACCAGGCTTTCCACCTTATGCCTGCGAAGGGTCCTGGAATTCTTTGGCCACATTGCTCGGAAAGAAGGCCATAACCTCGAACAGCTGATACTCATTGGTAAGGTCGATGGCAGAAGGCCGAGAGGCCGTAGCCCAACCAGGTGGTCCGACCAAATACGCTCAGCGCTGGACACCAAGCTGTATGATGCTCTTCACGTCGCTAAGGACAGGTGCAGATGGAAGAACATTATTAAGGAAAAACTAATATCCCGTGGGGTAATTCACGACCCTCAGAAATGAGGACTACGGCGCAAGGAGGAGGATATATATTAAAATGGTATGTTCTCCGCAGGGCCTGTCGAACGATCAGGTGCTGCGCTACGTGATGGAGGGCGGCGTGATGGAGCGGCCGGAGCACTGCCCCGACCGGCTGTACGATCTGATGCGCGCGTGCTGGGCGCACCGGCCCGCCACGCGACCCAGCTTCCTGCAGCTGGTGGCCGACCTGGCCCCCAGCGCCGCGCCCTACTTCCGCCACCGCTCCTTCTTCCACTCGCCGCTGGGCCAGGAGCTGTACGCCCTGCAACGGACAGCTATGGGTGAGGACGGCTTTTGTCTTTCTTTAAGTTTAACTTGGTCTAGTGCGTTGGTCACATTTAGACCCTGTTCGACTTATTACAAAACTGGGCTTAAATATTAGTCTAGGACTTGAAAAATAAAAAATAGGTTCTTGTTGTTCAAACATCACATACAAACAATCAAAATGTCAACTTCAAATTGAAACGTTGATTCTCATTGGTAATGTTTTGACAGTTTGATTATTATGACAGTAGACAGACATATTTCAAACAACGAAAACGGACTGAGTATTTCCGAAGTTCTGGACTAAAAGTTGAAGCACGTTTTGTAATAAGACCCTATGGTTTGATTGATACGGCGCTGTTATTGACACGGCTATCTAGTGAGTACGTCTCTTGGCCTAGCGTGAGGTCGGTATTTATATAAGCTCCGACAGCCGATTGAAAATGGCTCTATTTAGAATTTTATGTAGCATGCTAGGCCCACCAACTAAGACCATTACAAATGAGGATTTTTGACATTCATGCCAGCATTGAGCTTTTAGATGTTATGTAATGGTAATATTTTTCGAAACCAAACGAAAATCCAATAATTCCATCGAGTTTTTCAAATAGTATCGAACTTATTGGTGTCGTAATCTATTTTTAGGCTTAAGCATAAAGACAATAATGGTGCAGTATTCCATATTTTATATTGTTAGTCCAAGAAAATGTACATGTAATTTTCCCTAGTTTGCCTCAGCGAATGATAACAGTGTCGGTAAAGCAACGCGTACTAACTCGTAGTATTTCCCTCGCATGCGCAGACGACTGCATCGATCAAGCAGCTCAGTGCTAACCGTGAGTAGCGATACTAGCTGCATGCACCACACTGCACCTGTTATCATTTGCTGAACGAACTATTAGTCTTATCAATACTTTGTTTATTGTAACATGACAATTTTGACAGCTGTCATCTCTCTAAACATTTTCTGCGTGACGAAAAATGTATGGAGATGGCTTCTGTCAAAATGATTATTCTATGAAAAAAACATAGTTACTAGAATAGAATACTTTAGAAAATATAGCTTGAATAGTGTTGTAGACATTGTTAGTAACCATTAAAGTTGTTTGTGTAGACTTAGCTGGTTAAACGAACAGTGTTTCAAACAATTAATATGTTTTGCTGACTATGAATAGTTGCATAAACTAGTACACTCATAAGATTTCCTAATATCAGACAATATGTTTTTAGTGGGATGGTAGCGCTTTGGTAACTTGACTGACTGTAGTGTTAAGTGAAAAATAGACAGATAGATAGTAGAACTATCTAATTAGTTTAGAAACATGGTTTATTT
>OZ026813.1:9479300-9530617 GCA_964023185.1 Macaria liturata | reverse complement strand
TGGAGGTGCCGGAGGTGAACGTGGGCGCGGTGGCGACGGGCTCGGGCTCCAACCTGTTCGGCGTGTCGGGGCGGCTGGCGTCGTGGGTGCGCGAGCTGTCCTCGCTGCGCTCGCGCACGTCGGACGACGCGGCCGCCGAGCCGCTGCAGCCGCTGCCCCCCGCGCCGCTCAAGGGGCCCAACGGCGTGCTGCGCGAGCCGCCGCCCTAGCGCGCCCCCCGCCCCCCGCCCCCCTCACACATCTACCTCAGGCCGGCCGCCCGCCGCGGTCGGCTCTTCGAATCCTAGGTGTAAGCGTAGCTAGTGAATCGTTCGACGCGTCGTTTTATTTATTTTGTATACGTACGTTTTTGTTGGGCGCCTCCGCACACGCGGGGACGCCCCGCCGCAGCGCCGCACTGGCGGGGACGCCCCGCCGCGCCGCCGCACGTTTCCATATCAGGAACTCGATATTTAGCCGCGCCGACGTCGGGCGAGCCTCGCCTCGGCGCGGGTCCTATATAGCTTACCTCAATATTATAGTTGTATTCGTGTCATATTTGACATAGCCTATTAACGTTAAGTTTACCGTGTAAGATGTGAAGCGTGTATAGTTTTGTAAATGTGTGGGCGACATTGTGTACAAATTAATTTAGCAGATCCCGTCGCGGGCGGGCGTCCGCCCTGGCCGCCCTGGGCCTCCTCGGCCCCCGGGCCCGCCCGCCTCTACAATATAACCACGAATTTGTCACTTGCCTTGTCGACGCAACTGTTTATAATACTCAATTGTTCATACCGGTTTATATTTATTACCATCGGTGTATTGTATGTACGAATAAAATAATAGTGATCGTCTTATCTAATATGTATAATCCACCAAAGATTTGGCGAATGTATAACTTGAATTGTATGTATCATATACTCAAAATACATAATGTGTTTAGCGAAACTAATTTATAATAGGGATCTTTCTAATTTAATGCAACCGGATGTATACAGCCAGAGGATTTGTTTGTTTGCGTTGTTCTCGGGATTGAGCGGAGCCACAGGCGGTGCCTAGTGCACCGGCCGGGCTCACGCTTGGCCAGTACACTCATCAAAACTAGACATACAAACATTATAAATACCTAATATTTTGCATAGGTATTAAATATGTATGTACTGTCTAAATAAATACATGGAAAGAGTAATTGTTACATAGTTGAATCGATCACTACTTACCTATTATGTTGTAACTGATGTGTTCTGCACTGACTCACATGCAAGACATATACCTGCCATTGTTATCTATTTTCCTAATAGTGACTATATTATATATATCGTAAATATTAATCACATGGATGCAAGTGAATGCATGACATTATATAATGATTCGATAGTTAAATACCTAAAGTATATAGACTCGGAATAAATGAATCGTAGTATAATATTTTGAAAAGAAATAGTACCTCTATAAGCAATTGAATGCAGCTGGATTATATTCTGTGCAGTAACTAATAATATTAGATATTTTTATACAAATGTTTTATAATATTACGTACTACTTGGCAGCATATTGTATGGCGGTGCTGTGACACCAGGCGAGGCCGAGTTGCACATATATGTTATTTTATTGCAGCAGCTCGGAGTAGCCCCGCGTGGTGTTACCACACGCCTGTAGTCGAATAAGGCGCGGGTGGACTTAAAGTATTCTTAACCTAAATTCGCAACTTAAATCGTTTAATACAATTTTAAAATTATTATCATCAATTAAATAGCTTTATCAATACTTAAGTAAAATATACGCTAGCTACATTATTATTGTAATTTTTAAATACAATTGATACTTTTTAATACTTACGGTAAAATTGTAATTGTGTAAAGCAACCAAAGTTAGACTCCAATATACAACAAGGGTAGATGCGTCGTCGCCGGGCTGCGGAGCTAGTGTGTGCGTCCGGTGTCGGTGGAACCTTGTATTCTATCAAATAACTGGACACAGCTTGTATACACGAGTGTCGCACAGTCGGTGCGACATGTCTTGTCGCGCGGGCGCGGCGGCGACGCCGCTAATACTTATAATGTTTATTGTAAGGGTATAAACGAGTGCCTTCAGACACCCAGCCTTCAAACGAATGCGGGATTGTTGATTGTGTAGTGGACGAGAGGGAATCGGGAACACGGATGGTATACGGTTGATTCGATCCCATTTGTCACTTAATGTAATTATATAACGTATTCGGTGAGTTGATTGGTTTTACCGAAAGTGTTTCGTTCCTAGTTAACACAATCAAGAACCTTTGCCGCAGGAATCGGGTTGGTTGTGGGAATGTGTGTAATTAAACGGCTCGCCGGTGGTATCGTATTGTAATCTGCCCGGGGACCGCTCGCTCCCCGGGGAGCGAGGGGGCCTGCTCCCCGCTCCCTGAGGGCCGCGGGGGCCCGGGCCGGCGTCGCTCGGGGCTCAAGGCACGTTGCAGCAGCGAGAGATACATTTCATTAGCAGAATCAGTAAGAACGATCAGTTTCCAAAGTCCAAATCCAAATATTTGTTTAAATTTAGCAATTGCATAGTGCCTTTTGCTCAATTAATGAATGTAGATAGGTACTTAGCCTTACGTTTAGTTGTCCGCGTCTCCCCGGAGCCGGCCAGCTGCAGCTGAACGGGCGCTGCCTCGCTCTTGTCTCAGCGCTTCAATGCCGTCGAGTACGAACCCTCCCTAGTCTTCCTGAGTAGCATTTATATTGTATTAGAGGCGCAGTGCGCGGGAGCCCGCGGCCGGCGCACAACGTTGCCTCACACCGCCCGACCTGGCCCTATGTCTCTTATGCCTTATTTATCAGTATTTATTTCTAATTGTGATTCAATAAACAAGGCAGTTGTTACATTACCTCATTTGTAGTTAACTTAATTATGCATAAAATTGGGCGCGGCAGCGTCCCGCCGGAGACGACGCCGCGCGCTCGAGTGGCTCGGTGGGTGTATTGTATGCAGCGAGCGACTCGAGTGGCTGCCAGTGCAGCCGCGTCGTCTGCGGCGGCTGCCGGCCGCGGCCCGTCGTTGACTGATTTTATAATTTCCACGGTATCGAGTGTGTGTGCGAGTGAGATGTGTATTACTGTGTGAAGGTAGCGTTGTGCTATGTGCTCAATTTAGATTTCACCAAACGATTGAGATAGTGTACAATTTTATAATTAATTTAATGAAAACCGAGTACCTATTAATAATAATTTTAATATTTATATTAATAAAAACGTTATGAAAATAAGCCGACTATTGTTTTTCGTTCATCCTATCATATTCATAAACTTGGTTAGACGATGTTAAAGGAAAGTGTTGCCAACGGTGAATATCAACCGACAGATCTGAATACGAACAGTTTCATTCGGTTGAAATCAACTCGTTTGGCCACGAGATTTATGTAGTTGAACTAGTATTTAATCCTTTAAAAATACAATTATTACAAAGTTACACATTAAAGTAAAAATAAAAATCCTAAACACTTCACCTCAACAATTCAACCATTTCTGGCACAGCCTCTTGTCCATTATGCGGTATTTTCTTCAAGTTTTCAATGTAATAACGCGGTAACTCGCATTCCTTCGCTCCTTTGATTATGCACTCTATGTAGGTGATGCTAGGTCGTCTTTCCATTGGCAAGTCTTGTTCGGACCTCATCACAGGAGGATCTACAGTTTGCTGATAAACTCGACATTGTACGCTGATGTCTTCAGGAGTAATCACTTGGATCGTTTTAGCGTAGTAATGGTTTGTGTGTACGCCTTCTTGTCTGAAAATGAAAAAAATATTTTTAAAAGTTGAATGTGCATAAAACTAATTGAACAGGTTTTGTTTGATACATAGACGAGATATAAGCTTTTCTATAGCAACTCTGCTTTATGACATACTGGTAACATATTTAAGATACTCTGTACATGAAATGTGTGTTCAAATAAATGACATTTATTATACACTAGCTGTGCCAGCGACTTCGTCCGCATGGAATAGTTATTACCATAAAAACGGTTCTAGTGATCTTAAAAGATAGACATATACTGTTGCAGACATTTTGTTAGATCATTTCAAGAGGAATAATTCATTAAAACATATTTTTTTGATATCTTGAACCGTTTCCGCAGCACACGCAACGAAAGCCCTCAAAAATGAATAATTTTCCCCGTTTTTTTTTCACATTTTCCATTGTTTCTTCGCTCATATTAGTTGCAGCGTGATGTTATATAGCCTAAAGCCTTCCTCGATAAATGGTCTATCCAACACAAAAATAATTTTTCAATTCGCACCAGTAGTTCCTGAGATTAGCGCGTTCAAACAAACAAACTCTTCAGCTTTATAATATTTATTTGATGATTTATTCTTGACGAAATATGGAGGTAAGTACTTAGTTGACTCTCCATAGAGCCTTAAGAGCTCATCATCATGACGTATCGTACCTCAAATACTGATATAATGCTTAACGTCAGCCAGCGTCAGTAGGTACCTACTCGTATAATACCGTTCAATCAAGTAGGGTGGCTTGATAAACTATCGACACCAGAGTTGGCCACTCTCATTCGATAAGAAGAAGTACTAGAATATGTCTATGTAGCGTATTTTAAGTTGTAAGTGATCTCACTGGTCCAGAGCAGGCAAGTCGGTGCATTGCAGCCGCCAGAGAGCGCCCCACACGTGCGAGCGCGGCGCCGGCACGATGGTGGCCGCCGCGCCGCGCCACCGCTCCGACTGCAGCAGGAAGTTCAGTTGGTAGTCCTGGAAATCAAGTGTTTTTATGTTAAAAACAGAAATTCAGATATTGACTATTGTAAGTAAGTGGTCATCCACACCTATCGACGGTAACACGCTTCTGCATTATTTCGAGGTAAGAAGTAACCTTCGTTACACTCTACTTCTCTCAAAAACAAGTTTCTCTGTTACCGCGTGAAAGCTACCTAGCTACGCCTTTTATACGTAGTATCTACTTATAACGACATCGCGGCTGCTACGCTATTGCTTACAATAAATCTTATTTACTACTCTTAGGAACTAGTCAAGCAAAATATAAGAGATTAAAAACTACTAAGTTTTTAATACATCTACTACTTAGTTTTTAATATTTTGCTACAAAAAACTAAAAGTACCTAAGTATCTATTAGTCTAACTGGGTACTTACTTCAAGTCTGCCGATTCCGACAAATTCTGCCGTAGGATTGTTCAAGCGGATCCTTTTCTTCAGCAGGTTACTGCCATATGAGTAATATAGAAACGTATCCTTCGTTTCTTCATACTTCTTATGAGCCTAAACCATTTAAACATTTACCATAACATGATAAACTTTCACATAAAATTACTTCGTATTTTGGTAAGTTGATAATCGCTCTACGGTCAAACACGTTTTAATGAGGAAATACGACTCAAGGAGAAGGATCAGAATAAGAAGCTGATTACATGACATGATGTCTTACGAATTTCTCTTTAGCAGCGATTTTATCTACCGGGTTGGCCCGTATCTCTCTGCCTCTACGGATGAGTTTTAAATCCAGTTTGAGTGGTTGCCGGGGTATTCTACCAGGGACCCTGCACTCACAAGGGTCGTCTCTTGCATAGCGGTTGATTAGACAAACTGTTCTTAGAGCACCTTCTTCTCCATTGTCTTCGAGTTTTCTCAACTGCTTGATGTAGTATGGAGGAAATCCGTGCTCTGTAGCGCCCATGATCATAATCTCTTTTAATGTCCAAGAAGGCCAGTTCTCGATAGGTATTGGATCATTATCGCCTCTTGGTAGAGGGTTTATCTTCTGAATGTAGGCGCGTACGGTGAAATACCCCATGTAGCATGTCAGGACTTTCAAGTACTTGAAGTAGTATTTGAATATTTCCACGCCCTTCTGTCTGCAAAGCAATTGTCGAAGTCCTCAAATAATGTCATAGAATAATTATAATACTTATGGCGTCCTTTTTGTATCGAAGATGATACTCAATAAAAACCAAGTCAAAAACATTCGAAGAGAAGAAGCTACGCTAAAACCATTAAAATGGTTAAAAATTATAGGATTCCTACATTAACAACATATGCAAGCCCAGAGGTTGCTTGTTGTTAAGAAGAGTAACGGTAGGTAGATACCTATGGAGTACGGTGTAAGTAGGTAGGTAGGTAGGTACGTGGTTTTAATTTATGTTCCACAGAACGACGAGTACCTAACCTACCTACTGTATCAATGAAGTCTAGCCTGTATTATCTGTGTACAATGTAGTCTATGCACTCACAAGTCTAGGTGCGCTATATCGTCCCTGCTGACGCGCCAGATGACACCCCACACGTGCGCGCCGGCCGTCGGCACCAGAGTGGCCGTCGGCCCGCCCCAGAACGACGAGTACTTCATGAAGTCTAGCCGGTAGTTCTACAACAGGTGTCACAATAATACAGGTTGCCTGGTTGCATCCAAAGTTTGCCTGGAAGAAATCGCCTAAGGCGATAAGGCCGCCCAATGTACATTAAATTAGTTTTAGTTCCTTTAAGTTTTTATTATTGCTTGGTGTGCAAGTGCATTAAAGATATATCTATCTACAGATTCCTAGTTAGATGAGCCCCAACGAAGCTACCGAAACAGAAAATATACGAATATTCGGCTAACATGAACGACTTTACTCGTGAATGGCACTTGTTAAGAATACGATACACAAGCCACATCGCAAGACCCTAACGTCAAAATTTATCATTTAATTGATAAGGCACTGGTGTTTTCCTGAAAGGGTCTGGGCACCACCAGCTATATATCTACACAAGAGATCTCTTAATGAACCATCTCTGTGGGGGAGTCCCGACCCTCAGTGATAAGGAATACGACTCAACTTGGCGGAAGAGTAGGTATCACAGGATTCTTACATCTAAGCGGGCGATAGCAACAAATTCAGCACTGGGGTTATGCATGTGCATCCTAAAAGTCAACATGTTGCCTCCGTACGAGAAATACAGGAACTTGTCGGGCTTGTAAATCTCGTGTTTTAACATCTCCGATCCGTTGTTATTGATCGTTCGTTACAAGGGTAATAGTATTCTTTGGTTCGTTACTAGTTGACTGAATGCAAGTTATTCCCGGTAAATAAAGCCTTTCGTTTGTATGAGGAGTTCGCGGAATGGTGATGAAAGTTGGTGTTTTTGAAGTTTTGAATCTTTTGGCATTTTTGTGTTTTTGACTCAAAAAAGGACGTTTTTGACGATGACATTGAACAAATAATGAAAGCCAATGCCAAACTTTAAATTCTACATCAAAGAAGTTTTGGTGGTCAAACTTCCGATAATCATACCGCAAATACATGTACTTACATAATGGATGTTTGCCGTAAACCAATAAGACGTTTTTACTTACCAACTTGAAGTTTAAACATAGGTACTAGACTAGAGCAACAATTAAGTACAATAGACAGAATAGAAACAAAAATAAAAAAATTAAATAATTTCATATATTATCGTCATTACAAATTATATCACAGAATTAGCATATCCTATTCAGTTTCTCGATCATTTTCGGCGACGCCTCTCGTCCATTGTGTGGTATTTTCTTCAGCTCTTCGATATATGACGGAGGAAGCTCACATTCTTTAGCCCCATTGACTATACAATCCAAGTATGTAATGCAAGGTCTTCTTTCCATCGGTAGATCTTCTCCAAGTTTCCTTGGAGCTGGGTTTTCTGTTTGTTCGTAAGTACGGCACTTTACTTTGTAGCCGTCTGGCGTTATAATGTCCACGGTTTTCGCGAAGTACCAGTTTGTTTCTACACCTTCTTGTCTGGGAAAGATATATTGGGTTAAATTATTATGATAGGTATTATAAGAATAGCAGGTAGATTGGTGTATTAGTAGGTAATGTTGTTATTTATTTTATCTATAACGCAATCGTTTTCTAAAATGATCACTTGATAGCATACTTAGCAACAATAGCTGGTCTCACGAAGGCTGAGACCACTACCATTGCATATCGAAAATTAATAAAATGTGCTTGAAGTGAGTACGTTACGTCACACCGAATAATAAAAATATTATCGTGTGCATATACTTAAAAAAGTCATTTTTTATGCAATTGTGTAAAAAATACAATCATAATAGGTAACACAGATTACTCACACATCAAGAAAACTTAAGTAGATTTTGTAAAAAACAGTGCTATGCCCTAAACTTTCCTAGCAACAGGGTCACACATCTCATTTTTTTATTTAATTAAGTAGTTCTAACTCTTTGGCCTTAACTTTGTATTGTGCCAGTTCTCAAGTAAAAAAAGTTAAATTTACTTATCCAGCGCCGGCATATCATAGACATGCAGCCTCCAGATGGCGCCCCATACGTGCGCGCCCTGCGTCGTCACGATGGTGGCGGAGGCACCGCGCCAGTGCTCCAAGTACGTGATGAAGTCCAGCTGGTGATCCTGCAGGAACACCAGGATTAGCCCACAAACCACGCGCGGATCCAAGATCATGCCATCTGATTTGATTTATGGATCCACGCAGTTCCAAACGTTATCTTTTTTTTTAGTCTTACGTTTGACTACAGCCTGCCTGATCTTAACTCGATCGTCTTCACCATAAATCTAAGATTCATTTTGTATTATGTTCGTCAAGGACATTCAAAAACACTGTTGCACGTTGTTCCTTGATGTATGTTCGTAGGATACCTACTATAAGAATGTTACCTACTTATGAGATATGATTAAAATATTACCTATTTAGTTTCAAATTCATATGCAACTATCAACTAGGTACCAAAGAAAAATCTACAGTACCTATATGTAGGTATTAGGTACCTACTCTACTAGGTATATATTTTTATTTGTCACTATTTATGCACTTACCTATATTATTACATTATATAATATACACATTACACCTACTATTCTAAACTGGGGAAAATATATAATACGATACTACACACCATCAATATCATCATCATAATAACAGTGTTATATCAGTCTTTATATCAGGTAAACTAGTTTAGGGAAGTTTTGAACTTTTGGCGCAATTGCCATGTTGGTTATTAAGAAGTTATGAAAAACACCATTAAATCCTTGTCATATAATAATACATTTGGAAAAGTTTTCTCTGGTCCATAATAGGTAATATATAGCAGGTATATACTTACCTATATTATAAAGACAAATACTTACTTCAAGTCTACCAATCCCGATGAACTCAGCTGATGCGTTGTTTATCCTGATCCGTTTCTTCAGCAAATTGCTCCCATACGCGAAGTAAAGGAAAGTATCCGACGTTTCTTCGTACATTCTCATAAAAACCTCCCAGTTCCGTGTATAATACTTAAAACAAACACTTATTATTCGCATAAAAGCGAATGTTTTTATTTGATAACAATATAACCTATTAGTTTTGCACTTGGCGCAATAACCTTCAAAGTGACGTTTCGATACCATGAACGTGTGAGCGAGATAGAACTTTAAGCTGTTTATTCACTTACGAACTTGCTCGCCAGCATGTCGGCATACAAGTCATATTTGATTAGTCATTTATTTGGATCTAATATACATATATTAAATAGCAAATATTATATCTATTTTTCCATTGACTTGTGTTCCTGTGTAATTAGTGTACAATAAAGTATTTTGATTTGATCAAATCCATTTGGATCTACAAAATTAAAATATTTTTATCTTATTTACATATTTACAGTATTATTGAAAAAAGTTTCATTTCATATTAGGCGCTTCCGTGGGTCGGATGACACGTTAAATTGTATGTCTCGGCTGGGCCCTTAGGGTGGCTACAATGATAGATATATGGGTGATAAACTCTCGACACCAGAGTTGGCCACTCTCATTCCATAAGAAGAAGAAGTTATATAGAACCTCTAAATAATTACTGAAACATCTTGAACACACATTGATCGCGAGCACTTACATATATGTAAATGCTCTGGTAAAAGTAATCAAAACATCTGGTTAATTGATTTAAAATATATTTTTAAAAACTTTGGCACTGCCATGTTTCCCTATGCAATATTGTACAGTCGCATAAACCTTTAACAACCGACGCTCAACCGCTCGATAATGTTCTTCTGTTGCCAACTTCTCGCCTCTCAAACCTGAGAGTAATTTTATTGTTTCTGTTAAACTTCCCCCAGAAACTATTTCTAGATGTTGCCATGTTGATGTGGTAAGCCTAAAATAAATTAAACATGGTTTATTTTTGTTAAATTCACTGTTAATAATATGATAAGTTTTAAAATTTAATCTTTATCGAACTTGTTCGTCGAGCATGCTGAGACGCGAGTATCTAGCTTGAACATTTTCACATCAGTTGCTAATTGCTTAGTGATAAGGTGAATGAGCAAGTTTGATGTAAGCAAGTGGAATATAATATGATGATGGAAAATCAAAACATATTTTAAGTCTAACATATTATGTAGTACCAATAGGTACCGTATTGTAGGCTATATAATATTATTAAAATGTTTGTTAATAGCGCCATCTATCGGTATTGGTATGAATAACATGAAACGCACAACTAGGTCATGAGTTGCATATTTTTTCGCTATCAATAAGTAAAAATGCGGCGCTAGTTTCATGCAATAGTATTTCTTGTAACAAATCTTATAATCATAATCATCCATAACGGCTATCATTTAGTATCAGCCCTGAGGGTCGTGACTCCCCGTAGAATTAATTCGTTAGGGGAGTTCTCTTGGGCAGATACATCGTGGTGGACGTCCGGGTCCTTCCACGGAAGACACATGTCCTCGGATATTGTGGTCCTCAAACATGTCGGTTTCCTCACGATGTTTTCCTTCACCGCTAAGCGAGTGCAAATCCACACATAACTTGAAAATACAAGTCATTGGTGTAGGACCGGATTCGAACCAGGGTGCGTCTGGATGAAAAGCAGACACTGGTACCGCTGAGCCACACTCGCTACAAAACTAATCTAATATAATGCTCAATTAAATATTTGTTACTCACATACAACACTGGTACAATGGAGCTAGTATATCCATTTCATCCAGCATGGGGTTCCCGAGCCCCTTGCCGTTGTCTAACATAACTATCTTGTCTTTAAAAACCTCGTAGCGGTGTCTGTCACCGTTCTGTATGAGGAAGTCAAATATAGAGACATCTATGAGATTCAGGATCCGCTTGGTGGTCATTGTTTTGCTCAGCTGTCTGCAAGTGTAAGGAAAATTAAATCAATCAAATCAAATTCTTATTTAGTACAATAGATAGGAAATAATCTGTCTAAGTTGAGTACATTTTTAATAAAGCATTTTTATTTTATTATTGTTTTGCATTATTGCAATCTATCAGATTTGACCGATTGTCAGCTTTACTCAGTTTTGATACTATCTAAAGAATTAAAGACAGGATATGGTCAACTCGCTAGAGATTTCTACATACATATAATAAACAACATAATATAAAGTATTGAAGCCATAGCTAACCAACATGTTTGAGGACCACAATATCCGAGGACATGTGTCTTCCGTGGAAGGACATCTTTCTGGGCCTACCACAATGTTTCTGCCCAAGAGAACTCCCCTTACGAATTAATTCTGTGGGGGAGTCACAACCCTCAGTTAGGAGGAAACACGCCTCAAGAGAGAAGCCATAGCATGCAACACATTTAACTACTACATACACAACAACATTGTTAGTAAGCAATCAGTACTTACTTACAAAAATCATTATCTGTCTCCCAGTCCATCTTCTTGCTATTATAAGAGCGCCTCCACGGCGACTTGTGCACTTTAAACTGCCTATCCAGATACAAGATGGCAGCACCTTCTATCTCGCCATTGATGTCCGGGCACACTGTCTCATTCATTCTGCAGTAGAAACACTTGCCGTAAATGCAGTACGATCCACTTGCTGAAAAAATGCCATTATGTAAAATAAAATATATAAGTAATATAAGTTTTTGTTTATAATTAGTTAGTTAGCAATTTGTATTCATGTTAAGGTTTTGTAAGTTTTTTGTGATTATTTAAAGTGCATAAAATAAATTTAGTTGTAATAACCGGCTAGCACTTACGTTAATAATTACCTACGTCAAAAAATTAGCTCGACAAGTTTCGGAAAACTGAGGTTTCCATCATCAGGAGGACGAGTCAGCACGCGCGTCCCGGTTGGCCGGCTCGTCCAGACTGATTAACGTAAGTGCTAGCCGGTTATTACAACTAAATTAAATCATGCCTTACGGGAACTATAATGAATAAAATAAAATTCTCTGACATTATATTTATTTTTTTACATTATTTTTTTCCGTTATCTAGTACCCACGACACAAGCGTATGCTTAGTGTGGGGCTAGATGGCGCTGTGTGCAATGTCCCGGAATATTTATTTATTATTAAAAGTGTGTTTGTTGGTCTATTCTTCAATACAGAGTAATGAATCTTTGTAATTATTAATGTGGTGAATAGGCATGGGTAACTTTGAGAGATGTGACAGGGTAGTATTCAATACATCATTCTGGCTTAATTTAGCCAATAAAATACAAGTTGATGCAGATTTGCTCCAGACTTAACTGTACTAATAATTAGTTGAATCTAACACACCATTTGTTTACTTACCATGTTTGACCATTGATCTCTTCAGTCCAGCGGTAGCGTAGGGCAATATATCTTTACCTAGATGTATCCTTCTGATTGTAGATGGCACTATCCATTTAAAATTAAGCACCATTGCTAGGTAATAAGCAAATACCTAAAAACAATGTAAATATTATTGCTATATACATATGAGTCCATAAGCATAGTTGAAAGGGGACTCTCCACATTAAAATCCATATTTTTAGTTTTTTCTAAAACAAACAATGCATTGTGATGTTGTTTTTTAGAGTTGTACTTGTATATAAAAAACTGGGAAAGAAGGCTAGGTTAATCAAATACCTCTGAGTTGTGGCGATCATAGCCTGCATAAATACTGCCTCTGACAACATGAGTCAAATTGTATCTCTTTGGTTTAAAATAAAGTTTCTGTTTGCCCTGAAAGAGTTCCAAAAAGTATTATATCATTGCCAGTTGTACATTTCTTCATTAGGAAAATACTGTCTGGTTAACGGTATTTTTATTTTTCACTCTTACATAATATATGCTGATATTTTACTTTCCTTTATAGAAACATTTATCTAGCATACTAAGTAAAAAAAATATATGTTAAAACATATCAGAAAGAGCTGAAGAAACTATAATATACAGTTATGTATGTATATCTATAAAACATAAATGAACCCACCACTACTAAGATACCAACCTCTAAAAGTAATAATAACTTCAGCTGGGTGCCCTTGGGTGCATTATCAACTAGTGCTATTTGTGCAGTCTGTATCGCTCGGAGAATCCGGCCTGGGGCTCCATTTGTGTGTGGGAACAATGAGTCTTCATTGGACCACTGAAACCATTTATAGAATTTTGGTATGCAAACTACTTTATCGATAAAGTTAAGAAAGGAGATCTCTATTAACTATTTGGTTTATGAACTTTTTAGAGGCCATACTTGCTTAAACTTTTTTTCCCTTTTTTAGCAAGGAGATTTTATTCAGAAGGCAAGATAAAAATTACTTTACCTTTTTTATATAAAAGTTGAGGGATCATTATTTGAGGGATGATTAATGGGATCTATCTTTATTTTCTAGAATGTAATTAAATAAATTTGTTAAAATTAATCATTCATTATTAGCAACACAATTTACATAAAAACACTCACATTGATAGTATCATGCCACAAGTTGTTAGCATCCGGGTATGTAGTAGGATTGAAGGACTGAAGTAAACTTCTTTGTATTGGTAAATATTTAGGATTCTTATTCTTATACTGCTTCGGCAAGTAATTGAGATGGTCAAATATTTCTTTAAATATGCTTGGTGATTGATCAAATTTGCTGTGAGGTAATTGAATTGTTGTGGGCTTGCTTACAGCATTTAATATATAGAAAAAGTAAATATTTAAAGCTACTAATATAAGAAGAAATAGAGAGAATCCAAACGCATAATTTAGCGACATTGTAAAAACATTCGAGTTATTTATTTCGAGGCTGGGTTAAATCAGATCTAAACTACTTAAAATACATTAATTTCTGTCTTGTCTTGTTCATGTTGGCTGCATTCAGTGGTGTTCCTGTGAGGAAGTGCAAGTCACATTCCCAGATTCCAATAGGAAGTCTACAAGATCCTTGATATTCACGGTTAGTACAAAAATAAGCACAGCCAAATCAATGTTTTGGCAGGTTGTTGTTCAAACAAATACCGCACTCACTAGCCTTCTTGTTCTAATACATCATTCTTAACCATGATATTAGAATGACGTTGTATAAATTAAATAATTCGATATATTTCAATCATTTTAAACACTTCTTTCAGTAAATCCGGAATATAAAAAACTCGAAAAGGGCGAGAGCGGTTCACTTCACTCGCTCGAGAAGGGTGAAGGAAGGGGTAGCGGGGTGGAGAAGAGAGAAGTAAATTATGACATTGACATTTGACATTTGGAATGTACTTGACAGAAAGGAATGTTCGCCAACATAGGAAAGCTAATTTTTGTGTTATGTCGTTATTGTACATATTTTTTTCGGACCAGTTATTCTCACGCAGTCGCGAATGAACATGTTCATAACAACGTTCATTTTGTTCATTCTAAACAGACAACAAATATACGGTTTAGTTCATTCTATCAAGAAATCAATGAAAATATTTGTCATCTGTACTACTATTTCCGTAGATGTCGAAAAACTCGAATACTTGCTTCAATACGTCTTGTCTTTAATTTGATTGAACGCTAATATTTTCTGTATACTGGCAATATCCCTTTTCTTTGAAAAAATATAAAATTTTCTGTGTGTGAGTAGAAATTCTGTCAATGTGTTTAGGTTTTTATCAATGTAGTAAACTGCGTGAAGCCATGGAATAAGTAATAGTTTGTTTGTTTTGGCTATTCTCACGCAGTACCAATCTGGCGAGAGCTATCGTACCTGCTTACTTATTTAAAAACAGGTGTCTAGATCTACTGGGTGCTTGTTTGCTTGTAGGAGTGTTTAAAATTTTCTTAATTTTTGTGTACGGATAGGATATCGTGTACATACACGAATTCGTTTTGGATTTATTTTGGTTTGGTTACAAATCTTTATTCTCAACTCGAACGCGTAGGTTAGGTATCATTTTCTAACTAGTCTGCGTTACAAAATCAATTTGGAACCTGATGCAGCGATATAATGAATGAAAATACCAATTTATCCATGGTAATGCTTATCACCAGGGAGCTTATCACGCGTTGTTAGGTTTCGTGTGGTTCAGTACATAACTGCTGTAGGTATTGAGTTGTACCTATATCATCTCATCAGAAATTACTTTCCTGTTAAAATAAAGAAATAGATTACCTCTTCAAATAACCTCAAAGAAGGCAAGGATGGTGGCTAAACGATAAAAGTATATATAGAACTGGTAAGTACTTACTTAGGTACCTACAATTATTATATGCTATGTTCAAGCAGAATCTACTTACTAGAATCTGCTAATAATGATGACCACTTCTAACCCTTTCTTTTAGTCAGTTCTTGCCATTCTGTATGTAGCCAACAATGTCATCAAGAATGAGATCATTTACAATGTTTTATTTTCTTTTGCTAAAATTTAGGTTTGTTCTACATAAATAACTTTGAGTCTAATAGATAGCTTCTACCTTCATGTAGGTACATAGTTAGTCCACCAAAGCAGAGCAGAAAAACTAGGAAAAATAAACCAACTAGCATTGATGACAGGCAGAATTTTATTTGATAAACTCCTTAGGTTACCTACCTATCTTGTTTACTTCAAATGAAACATTACTTATTTAGTACCTACAGAATAATGTCACTCTAAGGAAACTTGAAAATCCATGGAAGCCTGCTTCTAGTGTAACTGTGTCTCACTATCTATACCTACTGATGTTCCTGCATGACTTTGAACATTCTCCAGCTCACCTCAACTTTCAAGAGAGTTTTTTTCTGAGAATTTTGAGAACAATAGTGGACTGATTATCTAATTTATTAATTTTTATTCAAGTATGTATAAACTTATTATTTATCTAATAAAGTGTTCTCATAAACTAATATCTTAATCTTGATTGTTTTTTTTAACCTAATTATAATTTTCTAATAATCTTTTAAAGTAAATAAGTAACTATTTATATACTTACCTACCTACAGTTGTGGACTGTGCCCAGGGGTAGGTTTAAAACACAGAATGAATCTCCATAACTAGACTTTTTTTCATAATCTGTAACTTTACAATTAAATACGAGTAGGTAGGTAGATAACCAACAATTAGATTGCAATTAAATTGATATGGTAAATAAATGGAATGGATGATGTGATCTTGGCTTCTTCGAGAACTTTCCCTTTGCCTGGTCACATCACCTGGAAATAAATGCATAGTTAGATGCTGTATCAATTTTGGTTGAATTTGGTAAACCAAGGGATGTCTTTTATGTTATTTTTTATCGCAACATTTGAAGGTAACTATAGTACCTACTTACCTAAGCTTATATAATAGACATTTCCAAAGATGTTATTCAAATAACTGTAAATTAGACATAAATACCTACTTAATTGTATGCCCAAGTAGGACTTTTTAACATTAAAGGTTAGACTTAAGTATTAACTCCTAATGTACCTACCAACTTATATTTTTTTATTTGCTATAAATACTGAATGCTAAGTATGGACAAGCTAGGTAAGTACATATTGTACTTAGGTACCTATCTATTAAGCCTAGTAATAGGTAGGTAATTAACTCTAAGCTTAAGCTATTAACTTATCATAGGGCTTTGTGATTTCTTAGTAGGTAGGTAGTGCCTACCTATACCTATGAGGTCAAATCTCTGATTAAAAGTTCACATAATACCTTCTTTCTCGTTAAAAAGAAACAAGAAATAAGTAAATAAATATTCCGGGACATTGCACACAGCGCCATCTAGCCCAACACTAAGCTAACGCTTGTGTCGTGGGTACTAGATAACGGATATATTACTTATATACTTTTCTTTTGTAAATACATACTTATTATACATACAAACAACCATACTCAACACAAGTAATTATATATATTTTTTTAAAGTACATAAATACTTGTGTCATGCGGGAATCGAACCCGCGACCTCTAGATTAGAAGGCAGAGCCACTACCAACTAAGCTAACAGGCCAGTCCAGAATTTGGAGATATCAAAGATTAAATTGGACAATCTTTCAAAAAAAAAACCAGGGCTAGAAAAATAAGCTGATAAAATGTTAGCTCTATCTTCAGTAAAATATCAGTTTACTGTCTGCAAAGATACGTTTATTACAGTTGATATTGAATTTACTACCCGAGAATGTGCAAAGAAAGAGTCACATCTTGGTGGCCAAGGATTTCAGCATTGCAACTGTACTGGGGAATGCGTTTCTAATAGATGCAAATGTAAAAAGTCAAACCTCTTGTGTAACTCAAAATGTCATAAAAGACTTACTTGTAAGAATAAATAATAATAATTTTATTGTATTTTCATGCCAGTTGTTTTTAAATATATTAATATTGTAGTTGTTAAGGAGTGATACCAAATACATCTCGTATTGATTTGTAAACCATTTTACTAAGCAATGTTAAATTACTCGTATTGATCTCTGTGTTTTTAGTTTTGTCTTATGGCTACATATTGAACAAGGAATTTATTTTTTAACATACAATTTAAATCCAATAATCAATGTTAATTTTTATAAACAATGTTAATCAACGTGAATATATATTTTGAAAATTAATAAAATATAATACATACTTATTACAATAACTATTTAAAATGAGACTAAATTGTTAGGTACTATACATATTTATGCTTCATATTTATATTTAACACGATCCGGCGCGGCAACGGCTGTAGCCGTATTTTGAATATACACGAAAAGTCGGTACGGTGACAGCCGTATAATTTTAAGCTTTATTTACATCAAGTACGGCTATCACCGTTGTAAAATATATTTGCTTATAGTAAAGGCCTTATTTTCTAGTGCATAAAGTCCAAAGCATGTAGCTCTACTATCAAATATAACGTGGTTTAGGGGCTATCAATGAGTGCCACACCCACACATAAATAAAATTCAAACGTAATGCCAGTACTGTCGTAGCCGTGCTCGTTTCCGTTGGATTTCAAACAAATGTCAAGTCAGTGACGCGCGACCGTTGGCCGGCTTTGGGAGTGCGCCCGTCATTTTGCGCGCGGAAATTACAGCCAAATACAAAGCTTATGGTAAGCATAAATTATGATTTTAATGCATGAAAAGTAAGTGGTAGTTCTTGTAGACTTCAAGTATTACTAGAAAATGCTTTATTTTACAATACATAGGCAATTTTTTTACATAAAATCTCGTATATTCAGATGAGTCGCAACAAAGAAGAGGACCGCATTTTGAAGCTCCTAGAAGATGTGTCTACTCCTGAGTCGTCATGCTCTGAAGAAGACCCGTATTGTGACGACGGAGAGTACGGTTCTGATAGAGATTTTGAGCCCAATTTCAATGAACTGTCTTCCGATTCAGATGTTGTATGTCCGAGGAAGAGACAACGACGCCATCCAAGTGAGTATAATGAAAAAGAACAGATGGACACAGAAGATGAAATCAGCGACGTTGATACAAAAATTCCTGAAACCAATCTTTCTGTGGTCAATGGAAACTTACATTCCACAGATAATAATAGCCAAGATCACAACCATTCAAATGTCACTTCTGAGTCACCAGTTTCAAGTAAACAGCAAACAGTAACCGCTTTAGTGCATAGATCAGAGCATGACGACCATAACAAAGTCCCCGACTCAATCGTGATCGTTGACCAATCTGAAAATCCTAGAAACCTCGTTGAATATAACAAAAAAGTAGCCGATGACTTCGATGAGCTCCAACCTTCACTTCACCAAATATTCACGGCTGAAGACGAGCCGCCCCCGCGAGCCGCCAGAAGATGTGCATCTCCCATACCTGCTACAGACGATACTTGGCATGAGACTACGGAACCCATTCCAGAGTTTGATTTTGACTACTTGTCTACAGGCCTTCGTGTAAGCATTGATGACCAAAGTCAACACAAAGAACTTGACATATTCAAATTGATGTTTTCTGATCATTTGCTCGAATACCTTGTGTCACAGACAAATTCTTATGGACTAAACTTGACTTTCACAGAAAGACCTCATACTAGACATAGCAGAAAACAAGTGTTTCGTGAAGTGAATAAGGAAGAAATGCTTGCTTTTCTTGGATTGTGTCTACTGCAAGGCCAGTGTAGCATTCCAATGAAACGATCCCTGTTCTCCTACTCGAGTGCATTATATTACCATCCATATTTCTCCTACACGATGTCGCAGCGAAGATTTGAGCAAATTTTGAGATGCCTGTACGTAGGTGAAATTGGCGCACGTAGAGAGAAAAAAATCATTGATTTTATTGATGCACTGTGTAATAACTTCCGCAACGTGTATGGACCCAATAAGGAGTTATCTCTGGACGAGTCGCTCATCCTATTTAGAGGGCGACTCGACTTCCGTCAATACATAAAAAACAAAAAAGCACGATATGGAATAAAATTCTATGAATTGACATCTTCAGATGGATATGTTCTAAACATAATCATGTACACGGGTAAAGAAGAAAACACAGATGATCAGACTACAAAAAAGACGGAACGGATTGTTATGAAACTTTTGAAACCATACCTGATGAAAGGACATCACGTCTATATGGATAACTTTTACAATGACGTTGGTTTGAGCCAAAAACTTTTGAGACTGCGGACTCATACTTGCGGAACGTTGAGAAAAAATAGAGTGTCGAACCCAAGGGTTCTAACAAACGCAAAATTAAAAAAAGGTGAACATCTGTGGCGACGTAAAGGGAATGTGTACGTGTCTGCTTGGAAAGACAAAAGGCCAGTGTACACAATAACGACCATTACCCATCCGAAAATGGAGTTAGTCGCCAACAGGTTCGGCAAGTTGTCAAAGAAACCAAAAGAAGTGGCTTCTTATAACCAATACATGGGCGGTATTGATCGTAAAGATCAAATGGTGTCGTATTATTCGTCACCGCAGAAAACGATACGATGGTATAAGAAAGTCTTCTTTCATATGCTGGACGTGAGCGTATGGAATGCCTTCCATGTGTACAAAAAATACTATGGTCCTGACGGCAGATACGAATTCATTGACTATAGAGACGCTTTGATAAAGCAAATGACCAATGTGAGCAAAAAATTGACAGGGAGAGACGTGGTAAGAAGTGGCAGTATATATTCTAGCAGGAAAACAGCTGGAAGTACTGCTGTTACTGCAGCACCACCAGAAACCACAAAAGCCACTTCTGGCGGCCACTGGCCAGAACAAATTCCATGTGCTGCTGACGCCAAACGGAAGTTCAAGTTCTTGAACTGCAAACTTTGCACCAAAAAGAAGATCCGCCGAGAAACCAGATATAGATGCAAAGGTTGTGTCATAAACACCCCTCTTTGCCCTACCTGTTTTGAGGAATGGCATAATATGGAAACAGAAGCCGAAGAAAACTGAAAAAATACATTATATTCATATTAAATTAAAGTAAAGGCCGCTAAAGACTAAGTTTTTTGCTACAAGTATGTCAATAAAGTTCTAAGGATTAGAAAGTCGTTTGGTTTGAAACGACTTTAAATGCCAAAACCAGGTTATATAGCGTTCATAATAAAATTAGTTTCTATTTGTGTTCAGACTGCTAAATATATGTAATTCCACTTGTAATTAGGTAATAAAAAATACTTCTACAAAATGAATTGTTTTATTTATTCCAAACACCATTATACAGATATGTGTGACGGTTATAGCCGAACTGTCTTTATTAATTGCTATTGCTAACTTATAAAAGGTCAGCACGGCCACAGACGAGCTACTGCTACTGCAGTATTGGCACTTTCTACAGACAGTACATCTTTTAATATTGACAGTACGGCCTTAACCGTCACACGGCTATACCCGTAGTGCTGATTTTAAAGGATTTTATTTTATGTGCTCTGACAGTACGGCCATATACGGTTCCGGCTATAGCAGTAAGTGTCATGGCATAATGATTTGATAGATGTAATATTATCAGTACGGCTGTGACAGTACTGTGATTTTGTATGAACTTTTTTACTGCCAATCTCGTATATGACACCGCGCCGGATCGTGTTAAATAAAAAAATATAATTTTCACCTTTAACTTACTTTTTTATTACATTATCCAAATATTCCAAGATATTTTATAAAATAGCTAGTTAATGTGATTAATTTTGTCTCAATTATCACTTTGTCTAAATTAATATGATATTATGTATAATAGCTGGATAGTATATATAATATCTGGATTTATTACTTTCGCTGTAACATTAAGGGGCTGACCGCCTAACGAATAGGTAAGTCTAGGAAATCCCTTTTGTTTGTGACCACGTGACAGTTATATGGTAGGTACTGCTTAGGGGGATAACTAGACCTTGAATTCACCATTACTATTCGTTAGGCGGTCCCGTTAGTAATTACTGGACCGGCGCGCCGATTCAGGAATGACAACGGAGAGACTTAGAGGTAGGTACATACCATTTATAGTATGTGTACAATTTTGACAATATTACATAAAAACACAAACAAATAGAATTGATAAAGTGTTGGTTATCGAAATGGCAATTATCTAGAAAATATTTTCACGAGCTTTGTGCCTTCCTCCTTTATCCGGGCTTAGGACCGGCATCATTAATGCTAAGATTCACGAAAAGTTTTTTTAAATTAATATTGTATATAATTAATACTAGATGATTTTTATAGATAGCTAAATAATTTTAGCATCGAAGCTATAAAATAAATCATGACATTGAGTACAAAGCTGTCAAGTATACGAATGTCACCGTAATGTCACGATATCAATTGCTTTCAGTGTTCCCCGTTAAAATAAATAAACGTGACTTAGCTAATTCTAATGAGATGCGTTAATAAAAACAAATGTTTGTTATACCCAAAGAGTAGGTAATACCTACGTAGGATGAATCAAGAAACACGGAATTATTTACTGCTAGGTACACCTAGTGAGCTTTTTTGTAATATTTTTTTTATTAAATTGGACATCTTAAAAATATTTGCAATGGCGGTATTTGCAAATTGACTAATTTTTTATGGCAGAATGCTACTGTGGCGTAGATATCTATAGGAGACTACCCAAATCAGTGGTCATGTTATTATTGTATAACAATTCTTGAAACACATGAAATGTTAAGCTTTCATTTAAAACTTTTCATGGCTTTTAATTTTGATGAAATGACAAAAAATGAGATTTATTATTAGATGTTACACCAGAAAAATATTTATTTATTAATAGTGTAAGAGTACCCTTACTTTACCCTTACTTTACCCGCCACTCATCTCAGATATAGAAACATAACATAAAATTACTGGACTGTCCAACAAAATCTTGGCCAATACCTGTAATCTTGAACTGAAAAAATAAATAGTTTGATCTCCTATAGTCTCATCCAATGTATATCGCAACTCATTCGCCGACTACTACTACTACCAGATATCTATTCTCTGATTTTTGCCCGAAAAATGCTCTGCGGCATTATTTCATTACATCGTTACAAGAAAATATTAATTATTTTAGCAAAATCGTTATAAGAAAATAAAGGACTACGTGACCTTGTAAGTACGTGGTGTGCGAAGCCCGTGGTTGATCCCGCCCCGTTGCTCGTCGGTGTGTCGTGGTGTCTCTGCCCTCTCACGACCTAGCGGCAGGCTCCTCTCATGACGTAGCAGCTTGCTCCTCTCACGACGTAGCAGCAGGCACCCTTTCTACTTCGACTGCACGAAGGTGTCTCCAACCAGCTTTCCTTTTCTTCGATCACGTTCTGGAACTCGCAGACAATTTCAAATATTAGAAATGTTAATAAATAAACTATGAACTATTTTATGTTTTACTAGTTTTTGCCCGTGGCTTAGCAGCAAAATTACGCACATAAACCTTCTTAGATCACTATCCATTACAAAAACCTGCATCAAACCGTTGTGTAGTTTTAAAGATCTAAGCATATGTACATTTTTGACGACCTCACTGAGGTCCATGTAGTACCAATTAATAAAAATTATTGTCAATAGATCGACTTCATTGAATCTGCAGAAAGATTTGAATTATAAAGTTGTTTAGGAAGGAAGGCACATCTTGATCGGGTTCAAAACTGTGTTTATGTTAAACAAGTTTATAAAATGAAATAAAAAAGTACTGATTATATGTATGTGTTTTATTAATCTACATACTAGCTGCGCACCGCGGTGTTACTCACATTAATACAGGGTCAAAGTTAACCTATGTGTCAGGGCCTAACCTAATTCCATACCAAATTACTTCCAAGTCGGTTAAGGCATTTGAACGTGAAAAATAAACGAACATAAATACATTCAAGCTTTTATAAGATTAATGGTTTTATGTTATTATTACTTAATTAATATGCCTCTATTAATTAAGTATATATTACTTAATTAATATGCCTCCTTAATTTTACGTGAGAACTCTCGGAATAAAACAAAAAAATAATAAGTATTTGTTTAAGTGTCGAGTTCTGTAACAGTGCTTTTACTGTTACTGTTTTATGATTATCTTTGAATCGATTATAATTATTATTTTCTGTTTAGTAGAGCCAATCAATCCAAAAGATCTTTTGCCGTAACACGTGGCTCAAAAAAGCCAGCAACGCCTGATTAAAAAATACTAAAAAGCGAGGAATAATTATTAAAAAAACATAACGAATGAAGTATTTTTTTATAAAGAAATTATAAATGTTTTAGAATCTACATAAATAAAATTATCAAGACTTTGTTTGTGGACTTCCTGTTAATAGTTTTAAAGAATCATAGCGTTGCAAGTCAATAAATTGAGCGTCTGATTTGAGCATGCGCCATCAAACCTCCACTTGTAGCTTACATTATATCAAGTTTTAAAGAAACTTTCTAACACACTCGATAGTTTACTATTCTATTTATTGCCATAATAGTTCTGTTTCACGTTCGTATTATATTAAATCAGATTGGATTTGAATTTACCTACAAGATTATTTCCGGTCTTGTACCGTAACCGGAAATCTTCTCCTAAATTCAAATCAAATTCAATTATGGTTTTTGGTGTTTAATATGATACCTACAAACATTAAAGATAAGAGAAACAAATTTAATTAAGCTTTTATATATTATTAACATATTTGTTATGTTTTAAATAACTTTAAAGGTTTTCTGACTAAATTCTGTAGTGGCGCAAAGTGAGCGGAGCGTATTCTGGCTCAGTGATTGGTCCGCCCCCACATTTTCTGCGACTGGATGTTGGTGGAAGGGATGCGATGGCTTCCTGCTTCACGGCGCGCTACTCAGCTCAGTCGTTCGAGAGTTGCCTACGCGAATACATTTCGGCAGGTGTCTCTGCCCAATTTTCCTTCGACAGTTTGGAACTTCTGAAAGTTTTCGCGGCATCGATGCCGCTACTACATCCTGTGAGTATTTAATTATTTTTTTTTAAATTTGGAATGTCTAAATGGCTAGAATACCAATATTGCTTGGTAAGATATATAAATTCTTGAATTTTAACAGTTTTCACAACTTTTAAGATTAGTTAAAAGTTGATTGCAAATTTGATAACGTTTTTTTAATATTCATAGGATAATAGTCGCGGGGCGGAGGCCCCAGCGACGTGCCTCAGCGGCCCTACCGGTCCATCGCAGAGATACTGGACTCCATGTGCCCGGAGTCTGTTGGAGCGCCTGTTGTCGCCAGAAATGTGAGTACCTACAATTTTACACGATTTTAGTTTTATTCAATTTGGTCGTTAGTTCGTTTCGATTTCAAGCCATTTTATTTCCTAATAATTTATTACGTAGTTTCCGCAAGCGTTAAGTGAGTTATTAAACATTTTACTTCGTAGCTTGGCTGTTTTTTCACGTGAAATAACTAAGCGTTTGTTACATTGTAAGTACGTAGTTCACCGATTGACCCGCCGCTCCCACGTTGGGCGCCAACACGCCGAATATCTATATTTGCATCCCTTCCCAACAAAAGGAAAAGAATATAATGAGAAGAACTGATAAAGTCTACGCTATCGATAGGATCTCGAAAACTATAAGAGATAGCGGGTTGGTGCTTGAACTAAATATGATGAGAACTGGTGGCATGTGTCGGATTATACAAAATCATCATCATCCTCAGCCAACTTTCTACTGCATTCAATCTCTATGTATATTTTATCCGTTTGATAGTTACTGATTTTTTACAACTTCAAGACATTTTGATTACATTTTTAATCATCATCATCTACAGCCCTAAACAAATTGGATTCGAGTTTTTTCAATATATTATATCCGACAGAGTTTGATGATTAGTTTGCGTTTCCAAATCCATACGACGATAAAGTTGCATACGATTACCGAGATCATTCAAAGTTACAGATTATCTGACATCATCATCATCCTCAGCCCACTTTTTACCTCATTTTATCTCTTTACCCTTTTTCTAGCGCCATTTTTTTTTAATGCAATACTAATACACATGCTGAAGGCTGAGTATCACCATCACTTTGACCATCAGACCTTGGAGTACCACAAGGGTTCTCGAAAACTATAAGAGATAGCGGGTTGGTGCTTGAACTTAATATGATGAGAATTGGTGGCATGTGTCGGAATATACAAAATCATCATCATCCTCAACCAACTTTCTACTGCATTCAATCTCTATGTATATTTTATCCGTTTGAGCCACAGATTTTTTACAACTTCGAGACAATTTGACAAAATGTTTCATCATCATCATCTACAGCCCTAAACAAATTGGACACGAGTTTTTTTTTCATATCTAACCTACCGAGATTGATGATTAGTTTGCGTTTTCAAACCCATATGGAGATTTAGTTGCATTCGACTGCCTTGGTCATTCAAAGTCACAGATTATCAAACATCATCATCATCATCCTCAGCCCACTTTTTACCGCATTTTATCTCCTTACCCTTATGGGTCCAGAATGTATAGAATAAATGAAAAGTTGGTGATAGGTGGAATTGATCTTGGAGTACCAAAGGGATCTCGAAAACTAAGAGATAGCGGGTTGGTGCTTGAACTAAATATGATGAGAACTGGTGGCATGTGTCGGATTATACAAAATCATCATCATCCTCAACCAACTTTCTACTGCATTCAATCTCTATGTATATTTTATCCGTTTGAGCCACAGATTTTTTACAACTTCGAGACAATTTGACAAAATGTTTCATCATCATCATCTACAGCCCTAAACAAATTGGACACGAGTTTTTTTTTCATATCTAACCTACCGAGATTGATGATTAGTTTGCGTTTTCAAACCCATATGGAGATTTAGTTGCATTCGACTGCCTTGGTCATTCAAAGTCACAGATTATCAAACATCATCATCATCATCCTCAGCCCACTTTTTACCGCATTTTATCTCCTTACCCTTATGGGTCCAGAATGTATAGAATAAATGAAAAGTTGGTGATAGGTGGAATTGATCTTGGAGTACCAAAGGGATCTCGAAAACTATAAGAGATAGCGGGTTGGTGCTTGAACTAAATATGATGAGAACTGGTGGCATGTGTCGGATTATACAAAATCATCATCATCCTCAACCAACTTTCTACTGCATTCAATCTCTATGTATATTTTATCCGTTTGAGCCACAGATTTTTTACAACTTCGAGACAATTTGACAAAATGTTTCATCATCATCATCTACAGCCCTAAACAAATTGGACACGAGTTTTTTTTTCATATCTAACCTACCGAGATTGATGATTAGTTTGCGTTTTCAAACCCATATGGAGATTTAGTTGCATTCGACTGCCTTGGTCATTCAAAGTCACAGATTATCAAACATCATCATCATCATCCTCAGCCCACTTTTTACCGCATTTTATATCCTTACCCTTATGGGTCCAGAATGTTTAGAATAAATGAAAAGTTGGTGATAGGTGGAATTGATCTTGGAGTACCAAAGGGATCTCGAAAACTATAAGAGATAGCGGGTTGGTGCTTGAACTAAATATGATGAGAACTGGTGGCATGTGTCGGATTATACAAAATCATCATCATCCTCAGCCAACTTTCTACTGCATTCAATCTCTATGTATATTTTATCCGTTTGATAGTTACTGATTTTTTACAACTTCAAGACATTTTGATTACATTTTTAATCATCATCATCTACAGCCCTAAACAAATTGGATTCGAGTTTTTTCAATATATTATATCCTACCGAGTTTGATGATTAGTTTGCGTTTCCAAATCCATATGACGATAAAGTTGCATATGACTACCGAGATCATTCAAAGTCACAGATAATCAAACATCATCATCATCCTCAGCCCACTTTTTACCGCATTTTATCTCTTTACCCTTGTGGGTCCAGAATGTATAGAATAAATGAAAAGTTGGTGATAAGTGGAATTGACCTTGGAGTACCAAAGGGATCTCGAAAACTTTAAGAGATTGCGGGTTGGTGCTTGAACTAAATATGATGAGAACTGGTTGCATGTTTTAAATCATACCAAATCATCATCATTCTCAGCCAACTTTCGACTACTTCAAATCTGTATAATGTATTTTATCCGTTTGATAGTCAAAGATTTTTTACAACTTCGAGACATCTTGACAAAATATTTCATCATCATCATCTACAGCCCTAAACATATAAGACATGAGTTTTTTTTTTTATATATATCCGACCGAGTTTGACGATCAAGTTGCATACGATTACCGAGATCATTCAAAGTTACAGATTATCTGACATCATCATCATCCTCAGCCCACTTTTTACCTCATTTTATCTCTTTACCCTTTTTCTAGCGCCATTTTTTATTAATGCAATACTAATACACATGCTGAAGGCTGAGTATCACCATCACTTTGACCATCAGACCTTGGAGTACCACAAGGGTTCTCGAAAACTATAAGAGATAGCGGGTTGGTGCTTGAACTTAATATGATGAGAATTGGTGGCATGTGTCGGAATATACAAAATCATCATCATCCTCAACCAACTTTCTACTGCATTCAATCTCTATGTATATTTTATCCGTTTGAGCCACAGATTTTTTACAACTTCGAGACAATTTGACAAAATGTTTCATCATCATCATCTACAGCCCTAAACAAATTGGACACGAGTTTTTTTTTCATATCTAACCTACCGAGATTGATGATTAGTTTGCGTTTTCAAACCCATATGGAGATTTAGTTGCATTCGACTGCCTTGGTCATTCAAAGTCACAGATTATCAAACATCATCATCATCATCCTCAGCCCACTTTTTACCGCATTTTATCTCCTTACCCTTATGGGTCCAGAATGTATAGAATAAATGAAAAGTTGGTGATAGGTGGAATTGATCTTGGAGTACCAAAGGGATCTCGAAAACTATAAGAGATAGCGGGTTGGTGCTTGAACTAAATATGATGAGAACTGGTGGCATGTGTCGGATTATACAAAATCATCATCATCCTCAACCAACTTTCTACTGCATTCAATCTCTATGTATATTTTATCCGTTTGAGCCACAGATTTTTTACAACTTCGAGACAATTTGACAAAATGTTTCATCATCATCATCTACAGCCCTAAACAAATTGGACACGAGTTTTTTTTTCATATCTAACCTACCGAGATTGATGATTAGTTTGCGTTTTCAAACCCATATGGAGATTTAGTTGCATTCGACTGCCTTGGTCATTCAAAGTCACAGATTATCAAACATCATCATCATCATCCTCAGCCCACTTTTTACCGCATTTTATCTCCTTACCCTTATGGGTCCAGAATGTATAGAATAAATGAAAAGTTGGTGATAGGTGGAATTGATCTTGGAGTACCAAAGGGATCTCGAAAACTATAAGAGATAGCGGGTTGGTGCTTGAACTAAATATGATGAGAACTGGTGGCATGTGTCGGATTATACAAAATCATCATCATCCTCAACCAACTTTCTACTGCATTCAATCTCTATGTATATTTTATCCGTTTGAGCCACAGATTTTTTACAACTTCGAGACAATTTGACAAAATGTTTCATCATCATCATCTACAGCCCTAAACAAATTGGACACGAGTTTTTTTTTCATATCTAACCTACCGAGATTGATGATTAGTTTGCGTTTTCAAACCCATATGGAGATTTAGTTGCATTCGACTGCCTTGGTCATTCAAAGTCACAGATTATCAAACATCATCATCATCATCCTCAGCCCACTTTTTACCGCATTTTATCTCCTTACCCTTATGGGTCCAGAATGTATAGAATAAATGAAAAGTTGGTGATAGGTGGAATTGATCTTGGAGTACCAAAGGGATCTCGAAAACTATAAGAGATAGCGGGTTGGTGCTTGAACTAAATATGATGAGAACTGGTGGCATGTGTCGGATTATACAAAATCATCATCATCCTCAACCAACTTTCTACTGCATTCAATCTCTATGTATATTTTATCCGTTTGAGCCACAGATTTTTTACAACTTCGAGACAATTTGACAAAATGTTTCATCATCATCATCTACAGCCCTAAACAAATTGGACACGAGTTTTTTTTTCATATCTAACCTACCGAGATTGATGATTAGTTTGCGTTTTCAAACCCATATGGAGATTTAGTTGCATTCGACTGCCTTGGTCATTCAAAGTCACAGATTATCAAACATCATCATCATCATCCTCAGCCCACTTTTTACCGCATTTTATCTCCTTACCCTTATGGGTCCAGAATGTATAGAATAAATGAAAAGTTGGTGATAGGTGGAATTGATCTTGGAGTACCAAAGGGATCTCGAAAACTAAGAGATAGCGGGTTGGTGCTTGAACTAAATATGATGAGAACTGGTGGCATGTGTCGGATTATACAAAATCATCATCATCCTCAACCAACTTTCTACTGCATTCAATCTCTATGTATATTTTATCCGTTTGAGCCACAGATTTTTTACAACTTCGAGACAATTTGACAAAATGTTTCATCATCATCATCTACAGCCCTAAACAAATTGGACACGAGTTTTTTTTTCATATCTAACCTACCGAGATTGATGATTAGTTTGCGTTTTCAAACCCATATGGAGATTTAGTTGCATTCGACTGCCTTGGTCATTCAAAGTCACAGATTATCAAACATCATCATCATCATCCTCAGCCCACTTTTTACCGCATTTTATCTCCTTACCCTTATGGGTCCAGAATGTATAGAATAAATGAAAAGTTGGTGATAGGTGGAATTGATCTTGGAGTACCAAAGGGATCTCGAAAACTATAAGAGATAGCGGGTTGGTGCTTGAACTAAATATGATGAGAACTGGTTGTATGTTTTGAATCATACCAAATCATCATCATTCTCAGCCAACTTTCGACTACTTTAAATCTGTATAAGTAATGTATTTTATCCGTTTGATAGTCAAAGATTTTTAACAACTTCGAGACATCTTGACAAAATATTTCATCATCATCATCTACAGCCCTAAACATATAAGACATGAGTTTTTTTTTTTTATATATACCCGACCGAGTTACGACCGAGCGAACGATTACCGAGATCATTCAAAGTTACAGATTATCTGACATCATCATCATCCTCAGCCCACTTTTTACCTCATTTTATCTCTTTACCCTTTTTCTAGCGCCATTTTTTTTAATGCAATACTAATACACATGCTGAAGGCTGAGTATCACCATCACTTTGACCATCAGACCTTGGAGTACCACAAGGGTTCTCGAAAACTATAAGAGATAGCGGGTTGGTGCTTGAACTTAATATGATGAGAATTGGTGGCATGTGTCGGAATATACAAAATCATCATCATCCTCAACCAACTTTCTACTGCATTCAATCTCTATGTATATTTTATCCGTTTGAGCCACAGATTTTTTACAACTTCGAGACAATTTGACAAAATGTTTCATCATCATCATCTACAGCCCTAAACAAATTGGACACGAGTTTTTTTTTCATATCTAACCTACCGAGATTGATGATTAGTTTGCGTTTTCAAACCCATTATGGAGATTTAGTTGCATTCGACTGCCTTGGTCATTCAAAGTCACAGATTATCAAACATCATCATCATCATCCTCAGCCCACTTTTTACCGCATTTTATCTCCTTACCCTTATGGGTCCAGAATGTATAGAATAAATGAAAAGTTGGTGATAGGTGGAATTGATCTTGGAGTACCAAAGGGATCTCGAAAACTATAAGAGATAGCGGGTTGGTGCTTGAACTAAATATGATGAGAACTGGTGGCATGTGTCGGATTATACAAAATCATCATCATCCTCAGCCAACTTTCTACTGCATTCAATCTCTATGTATATTTTATCCGTTTGATAGTTACTGATTTTTTACAACTTCAAGACATTTTGATTACATTTTTAATCATCATCATCTACAGCCCTAAACAAATTGGATTCGAGTTTTTTCAATATATTATATCCTACCGAGTTTGATGATTAGTTTGCGTTTCCAAATCCATATGACGATAAAGTTGCATATGACTACCGAGATCATTCAAAGTCACAGATAATCAAACATCATCATCATCCTCAGCCCACTTTTTACCGCATTTTATCTCTTTACCCTTATGGGTCCAGAATGTATAGTATAAATGAAAAGTTGGTGATAGGTGGAATTGATCTTGGAGTACCAAAGGGATCTCGAAAACTATAAGAGATAGCGGGTTGGTGCTCGAACTAAATATGATGAGAACTGGTGGCATGTATTGGATCATACAAAATCATCATCATCTTCAGCCAACTTTCGACTACATAAATCTGTACATGTATTTTATCCGTTTGATAGTCACAGATTTTTTACAACTTCGAGAAATTTTGACAAAATATTTCATCATCATCATCCTCAGCCCACTTTTTACCGCATTTTATCTTTTTACCCTTGTGGGTCTAGAATGTATAGAATAAATGAAAAGTTGGTGATAGGTGGAATTGACCTTGGAGTACCAAAGGGATCTCGAAAACTATAAGAGATAGCGGGTTGGTGCTCGAACTAAATATGATGAGAACAGGTGGCATGTGTCGGATTATACAAAATCATCATCATCCTCAGCCAACTTTCGACTACTTTAAATCTGTACATGTATTTTATCCGTTTGATAGTCACAGATTTTTTACAACTTCGAGACATTTTGACTACATTTTTAATCATCATCATCTACAGCCCTAAACAAATTGGATTCGAGTTTTTTCAATATATTATATCCTACCGAGTTTGATGATTAGTTTGCGTTTTGAAACCCATATGGAGATTTAGTTGCATTCGACTGCCTTGGTCATTCAAAGACACAGATTATCTAACATCATCATCATCCTTAGCCCACTTTTTACCGCATTTTATCTCTTTACCCTTTTTCTAGCGCCATTTTTTTTTAATGCATGCAATGCACGCATTGCCAATGTTCGCATTGCCAATGTTTACATTTCAAGTTTCGCACTCCTGGTGCGCTGCTGCGCGCACTCCTGGTGTGCTGCTGCGCGCACTCCTGGTGCGCTGCTGCGCGCACTCCTGGTGCGCTGCTGCGCACACTCCTCAGGTACTGCTGCACGCACTTCTCGTGCGCTATTGCGCGCACTCCTGGTGTTATTAAAAGGGTTATATATCAGGTAGGTGCGGGAGGATTTTATAAATCTATCTCCCAAATCTACGGCGGTTCCTAACGTTGGTGTATGATGAATTCCAGGGTCATCGAAAGCCGCGTCTCCGCCCACACCCCGGGATTCGAGCCCGCAGACTTCGGGTACGAGACCAGACGCCGCAGGGTGTTCCATGTTTCCTGCTCGGTGCTGACGACATCAGCTCGTGAACTTCCCCCAGCGCGTCGGGTTGGAGATCCGAGCGGTTCAGTGAGCCTGCTACGGACAAAGACATATTTCCAAAGTAAGATCTGTCCATTTTTATTTCGAGTCCCGAGTTGACGCTACCCTCATTTCGTTTTTGTTAATGAGATTCTGATCGTGACCTAGATTTGTTGTGTGTAGTTTTCCCTCGGTAGGGGCCCATACCGAGGTTTATTGCATGTTTGTAACATATTTCATTTTGAACTTTTAATCTGTGAGCATTGGCCAGCTCGTGGATTCGATGTTTGAGAAGGACGAGTAGTCTCTTTTGATTAACAAAAACTAACAAATTAACGGTACTTGGTTACGGTTACATACAGTGGGTTTTTTGAATAATTTTTGCCTTTGTCCTCAGAAAACGGTAATGATGGTGAAGGCACTGAATGTTTAGATCCAAGACCAGGGGCTTACGCGCACTCTTCGTGTGCTGTTGCGCGCCCGCCTGGTGCACTACTGCGCGCACTCCAGGTGCGCTGCTGCGCGCACTCTTCGTGTGCTGCTGCGCGCACTCCTGGTGCGCTGCTGCGCGCGCTCCTCGTATGCTGCTGCGCGCGCTCCTCGTATGCTGTTGCGCGCACTCCTCGTGCGCCGCTGCGCGCACTCCTGGTGCGCCGCTGCGCGCACTCCTGGTGCGCCACTGCGCGCACTCCTGGTGCGCTGCTCCGCGCACTCATCGTGCACTGTTGCGCGCACTCCCCGTGCGCTGTTGCGCGCACTCCCTGTGCGCTGCTGCGCGCACTCCTGGTGTTATTAAAAGGGTTATATATCAGGTAGGTGCGGGAGGATTTTATAAATCTATCTCCCAAATCTACGGCGGTTCCTAACGTTGGTGTATGATGAATTCCAGGGTCATCGAAAGCCGCGTCTCCACCCACACCCCGGGATTCGAGCCCGCAGACTTCGGGTACGAGACCAGACGCCGCAGGGTGTTCCATGTTTCCTGCTCGGTGCTGACGACATCAGCTTGTGAACTTCCCCCAGCGCGTCGGGTTGGAGATCCGAGCGGTTCAGTGAGCCTGCTACGGACAAGGACATATCTCCAAAGTAAGATCTGTCCATTTTTATTTCGAGTCCCGAGTTGACGCTACCCTCATTTCGTTTTTGTTAATGAGATTCTGATCGTGACCTAGATTTGTTGTGTGTAGTTTTCCCTCGGTAGGGGCCCATGCCGAGGTTTATTGCATGTTTGTAACATATTCCATTTTGAACTTTTAATCCGTGAGCATTGGCCAGCTCGTGGATTGGATGTTTGAGAAGGACGAGTAGTCTTGTTTGATTAACAAAAACTAACAAATTAACGGTACTTGGTTTCGGTTACATACAGTGGGTTTTTTGAATAATTTTTGCCTTTATCCTCAGAAAATGGTAATGATGGTGAAGGCACTGAATGTTTAGATCCAAGACCAGGGGCTTACGCGCACTCTTCGTTTGCTGTTGCGCGCCCGCCTGGTGCGCTACTGCGCGCACTCCAGGTGCGCTGCTGCGCGCACTCTTCGTGTGCTGCTGCGCGCACTCCTGGTGCGCTGCTGCGCGCGCTCCTCGTATGCTGCTGCGCGCGCTCCTCGTATGCTGCTGCGCGCGCTCCTGGTGCGCTGCTGCGCGCACTCCTGGTGTGCTGCTGCGCGCACTCCTGGTGCGCTGCTGCGCGCACTCCTGGTGCGCTGCTGCGCGCACTCCTGGTGCGCTGCTGCGCGCACTCCTGGTGCGCTGCTGCGCACACTCCTCAGGTACTGCTGCACGCACTTCTCGTGCGCTATTGCGCGCACTCCTGGTGTTATTAAAAGGGTTATATATCAGGTAGGTGCGGGAGGATTTTATAAATCTATCTCCCAAATCTACGGCGGTTCCTAACGTTGGTGTATGATGAATTCCAGGGTCATCGAAAGCCGCGTCTCCGCCCACACCCCGGGATTCGAGCCCGCAGACTTCGGGTACGAGACCAGACGCCGCAGGGTGTTCCATGTTTCCTGCTCGGTGCTGACGACATCAGCTCGTGAACTTCCCCCAGCGCGTCGGGTTGGAGATCCGAGCGGTTCAGTGAGCCTGCTACGGACAAAGACATATTTCCAAAGTAAGATCTGTCCATTTTTATTTCGAGTCCCGAGTTGACGCTACCCTCATTTCGTTTTTGTTAATGAGATTCTGATCGTGACCTAGATTTGTTGTGTGTAGTTTTCCCTCGGTAGGGGCCCATACCGAGGTTTATTGCATGTTTGTAACATATTTCATTTTGAACTTTTAATCCGTGAGCATTGGCCAGCTCGTGGATTGGATGTTTGAGAAGGACGAGTAGTCTTGTTTGATTAACAAAAACTAACAAATTAACGGTACTTGGTTACGGTTACATACAGTGGGTTTTTTGAATAATTTTTGCCTTTGTCCTCAGAAAACGGTAATGATGGTGAAGGCACTGAATGTTTAGATCCAAGACCAGGGGCTTACGCGCACTCTTCGTGTGCTGTTGCGCGCCCGCCTGGTGCGCTACTGCGCGCACTCCAGGTGCGCTGCTGCGCGCGCTCCTCGTATGCTGCTGCGCGCGCTCCTCGTATGCTGTTGCGCGCACTCCTGGTGCGCCGCTGCGCGCACTCCTGGTGCGCCGCTGCGCGCACTCCTGGTGCGCCACTGCGCGCACTCCTGGTGCGCTGCTACGCGCACTCATCGTGCACTGTTGCGCGCACTCCCCGTGCGCTGTTGCGCGCACTCCTGGTGCGCTGCTGCGCGCGCTCCTCGTATGCTGCTGCGCGCGCTCCTCGTATACTGTTGCGCGTACTCCTGGTGCGCCGCTGCGCGCACTCCTGGTGCGCCACTGCGCGCACTCCTGGTGCGCTGCTGCGCACACTCCTCAGGTACTGCTGCACGCACTTCTCGTGCGCTATTGCGCGCACTCCTGGTGTTATTAAAAGGGTTATATATCAGGTAGGTGCGGGAGGATTTTATAAATCTATCTCCCAAATCTACGGCGGTTCCTAACGTTGGTGTATGATGAATTCCAGGGTCATCGAAAGCCGCGTCTCCGCCCACACCCCGGGATTCGAGCCCGCAGACTTCGGGTACGAGACCAGACGCCGCAGGGTGTTCCATGTTTCCTGCTCGGTGCTGACGACATCAGCTCGTGAACTTCCCCCAGCGCGTCGGGTTGGAGATCCGAGCGGTTCAGTGAGCCTGCTACGGACAAAGACATATTTCCAAAGTAAGATCTGTCCATTTTTATTTCGAGTCCCGAGTTGACGCTACCCTCATTTCGTTTTTGTTAATGAGATTCTGATCGTAACCTAGATTTGTTGTGTGTAGTTTTCCCTCGGTAGGGGCCCATACCGAGGTTTATTGCATGTTTGTAACATATTTCATTTTGAACTTTTAATCTGTGAGCATTGGCCAGCTCGTGGATTCGATGTTTGAGAAGGACGAGTAGTCTTGTTTGATTAACAAAAACTAACAAATTAACGGTACTTGGTTACGGTTACATACAGTGGGTTTTTTGAATAATTTTTGCCTTTGTCCTCAGAAAACGGTAATGATGGTGAAGGCACTGAATGTTTAGATCCAAGACCAGGGGCTTACGCGCACTCTTCGTGTGCTGTTGCGCGCCCGCCTGGTGCGCTACTGCGCGCACTCCAGGTGCGCTAATGCGCGCACTCCTGATGCGCTGCTGCGCGCGCTCCTCGTATGCTGCTGCGCGCGCTCCTCGTATGCTGTTGCGCGCACTCCTGGTGCGCCGCTGCGCGCACTCCTGGTGCGCCGCTGCGCGCACTCCTGGTGCGCCGCTGCGCGCACTCCTGGTGCGCCACTGCGCGCACTCCTGGTGCGCTGCTGCGCACACTCCTCAGGTACTGCTGCACGCACTTCTCGTGCGCTATTGCGCGCACTCCTGGTGTTATTAAAAGGGTTATATATCAGGTAGGTGCGGGAGGATTTTATAAATCTATCTCCCAAATCTACGGCGGTTCCTAACGTTGGTGTATGATGAATTCCAGGGTCATCGAAAGCCGCGTCTCCGCCCACACCCCGGGATTCGAGCCCGCAGACTTCGGGTACGAGACCAGACGCCGCAGGGTGTTCCATGTTTCCTGCTCGGTGCTGACGACATCAGCTCGTGAATTTCCCCCAGCGCGTCGGGTTGGAGATCCGAGCGGTTCAGTGAGCCTGCTACGGACAAAGACATATTTCCAAAGTAAGATCTGTCCATTTTTATTTCGAGTCCCGAGTTGACGCTACCCTCATTTCGTTTTTGTTAATGAGATTCTGATCGTTACCTAGATTTGTTGTGTGTAGTTTTCCCTCGGTAGGGGCCCATACCGAGGTTTATTGCATGTTTGTAACATATTTCATTTTGATTTTTTAATCTGTGAGCATTGGCCAGCTCGTGGATTCGATGTTTGAGAAGGACGAGTAGTCTTGTTTGATTAACAAAAACTAACAAATTAACGGTACTTGGTTACGGTTACATACAGTGGGTTTTTTGAATAATTTTTGCCTTTGTCCTCAGAAAACGGTAATGATGGTGAAGGCACTGAATGTTTAGATCCAAGACCAGGGGCTTACGCGCACTCTTCGTGTGCTGTTGCGCGCCCGCCTGGTGCGCTACTGCGCGCACTCCAGGTGCGCTGCTGCGCGCGCTCCTCGTATGCTGCTGCGCGCGCTCCTCGTATGCTGTTGCGCGCACTCCTGGTGCGCCGCTGCGCGCACTCCTGGTGCGCCGCTGCGCGCACTCCTGGTGCGCCACTGCGCGCACTCCTGGTGCGCTGCTACGCGCACTCATCGTGCACTGTTGCGCGCACTCCCCGTGCGCTGTTGCGCGCACTCCTGGTGCGCTGCTGCGCGCACTCCTCGTGCGCTATTGCGCGCACTCCTGGTGTTATTAAAAGGGTTATATATCAGGTAGGTGCGGGAGGATTTTATAAATCTATCTCTCAAATCTACGGCGGTTCCTAACGTTGGTGTATGATGAATTCCAGGGTCATCGAAAGCCGCGTCTCCGCCCACACCCCGGGATTCGAGCCCGCAGACTTCGGGTACGAGACCAGACGCCGCAGGGTGTTCCATGTTTCCTGCTCGGTGCTGACGACATCAGCTCGTGAACTTCCCCCAGCGCGTCGGGTTGGAGATCCGAGCGGTTCAGTGAGCCTGCTACGGACAAAGACATATTTCCAAAGTAAGATCTGTCCATTTTTATTTCGAGTCCCGAGTTGACGCTACCCTCATTTCGTTTTTGTTAATGAGATTCTGATCGTGACCTAGATTTGTTGTGTGTAGTTTTCCCTCGGTAGGGGCCCATGCCGAGGTTTATTGCATGTTTGTAACATATTCCATTTTGAACTTTTAATCCGTGAGCATTGGCCAGCTCGTGGATTGGATGTTTGAGAAGGACGAGTAGTCTTGTTTGATTAACAAAAACTAACAAATGAACGGTACTTGGTTACGGTTACATACAGTGGGTTTTTTGAATAATTTTTGCCTTTGTCCTCAGAAAACGGTAATGATGGTGAAGGCACTGAATGTTTAGATCCAAGACCAGGGGCTTACGCGCACTCTTCGTTTGCTGTTGCGCGCCCGCCTGGTGCGCTACTGCGCGCACTCCAGATGCGCTGCTGCGCGCACTCTTCGTGTGCTGCTGCGCGCACTCCTGGTGCGCTGCTGCGCGCGCTCCTCGTATGCTGCTGCGCGCGCTCCTCGTATGCTGCTGCGCGCGCTCCTCGTATGCTGTTGCGCGCACTCCTGGTGCGCTGCTGCGCGCACTCCTGGTGCGCTGCTGCGCGCACTCCTCGTGCGCTATTGCGCGCACTCCTGGTGTTATTAAAAGGGTTATATATCAGGTAGGTGCGGGAGGATTTTATAAATCTATCTCCCAAATCTACGGCGGTTCCTAACGTTGGTGTATGATGAATTCCAGGGTCATCGAAAGCCGCGTCTCCGCCCACACCCCGGGATTCGAGCCCGCAGACTTCGGGTACGAGACCAGACGCCGCAGGGTGTTCCATGTTTCCTGCTCGGTGCTGACGACATCAGCTCGTGAACTTCCCCCAGCGCGTCGGGTTGGAGATCCGAGCGGTTCAGTGAGCCTGCTACGGACAAAGACATATTTCCAAAGTAAGATCTGTCCATTTTTATTTCGAGTCCCGAGTTGACGCTACCCTCATTTCGTTTTTGTTAATGAGATTCTGATCGTTACCTAGATTTGTTGTGTGTAGTTTTCCCTCGGTAGGGGCCCATACCGAGGTTTATTGCATGTTTGTAACATATTTCATTTTGAACTTTTAATCTGTGAGCATTGGCCAGCTCGTGGTTTCGATGTTTGAGAAGGACGAGTAGTCTTGTTTGATTAACAAAAACTAACAAATTAACGGTACTTGGTTACGGTTACATACAGTGGGTTTTTTGAATAATTTTTGCCTTTGTCCTCAGAAAACGGTAATGATGGTGAAGGCACTGAATGTTTAGATCCAAGACCAAGGGCTTACGCGCACTCTTCGTGTGCTGTTGCGCGCCCGCCTGGTGCGCTACTGCGCGCACTCCAGGTGCGCTGCTGCGCGCGCTCCTCGTATGCTGCTGCGCGCGCTCCTTGTATGCTGTTGCGCGCACTCCTGGTGCGCCGCTGCGCGCACTCCTGGTGCGCCGCTGCGCGCACTCCTGGTGCGCCACTGCGCGCACTCCTGGTGCGCTGCTACGCGCACTCATCGTGCACTGTTGCGCGCACTCCCCGTGCGCTGTTGCGCGCACTCCTGGTGCGCTGCTGTGCGCACTCCTCGTGCGCTATTGCGCGCACTCCTGGTGTTATTAAAAGGGTTATATATCAGGTAGGTGCGGGAGGATTTTATAAATCTATCTCTCAAATCTACGGCGGTTCCTAACGTTGGTGTATGATGAATTCCAGGGTCATCGAAAGCCGCGTCTCCGCCCACACCCCGGGATTCGAGCCCGCAGACTTCGGGTACGAGACCAGACGCCGCAGGGTGTTCCATGTTTCCTGCTCGGTGCTGACGACATCAGCTCGTGAACTTCCCCCAGCGCGTCGGGTTGGAGATCCGAGCGGTTCAGTGAGCCTGCTACGGACAAAGACATATTTCCAAAGTAAGATCTGTCCATTTTTATTTCGAGTCCCGAGTTGACGCTACCCTCATTTCGTTTTTGTTAATGAGATTCTGATCGTGACCTAGATTTGTTGTGTGTAGTTTTCCCTCGGTAGGGGCCCATGCCGAGGTTTATTGCATGTTTGTAACATATTCCATTTTGAACTTTTAATCCGTGAGCATTGGCCAGCTCGTGGATTGGATGTTTGAGAAGGACGAGTAGTCTTGTTTGATTAACAAAAACTAACAAATGAACGGTACTTGGTTACGGTTACATACAGTGGGTTTTTTGAATAATTTTTGCCTTTGTCCTCAGAAAACGGTAATGATGGTGAAGGCACTGAATGTTTAGATCCAAGACCAGGGGCTTACGCGCACTCTTCGTGTGCTGTTGCGCGCCCGCCTGGTCCGCTGCTGCACGCACTCTTCGTGTGCTGCTGCGCGCACTCCTGGTGCGCTGCTGCGCGCGCTCCTCGTATGCTGCTGCGCGCGCTCCTCGTATACTGTTGCGCGCACTCCTGGTGCGCCGCTGCGCGCACTCCTGGTGCGCCACTGCGCGCACTCCTGGTGCGCTGCTACGCGCACTCCTCGTGCACTGTTGCACGCACTCCTGGTGCGCTGCTGCGCGCACTCCTGGTGCACTGCTGCGCGCACTCCTGGTGCGCTGCTGCGCGCACTCCTGGTGCGCTGCTGCGCGCACTCCTGGTGCGCTGCTGCGCGCACTCCTGGTGCGCTGCTGCGCGCACTCCTGGTGCGCTGCTGCGCGCACTCCTCGTGTGCTGCTGCACGCACTCCTCGTGCGCTATTGCGCGCACTCCTGGTGTTATTAAAAGGGTTATATATCAGGTAGGTGCGGGAGGATTTTAAAATCTATCTCCCAAATCTACGGCGGTTCCTAACGTTGGTGTTTGATGAATTCCAGGGTCATCGAAAGCCGCGTCTCCGCCCACACCCCGGGATTCGAGCCCGCAGACTTCGGGTACGAGACCAGACGCCGCAGGGTGTTCCATGTTTCCTGCTCGGTGCTGACGACATCAGCTCGTGAACTTCCCCCAGCGCGTCGGGTTGGAGATCCGAGCGGTTCAGTGAGCCTGCTACGGACAAAGACATATTTCCAAAGTAAGATCTGTCCATTTTTATTTCGAGTCCCGTGTTGACGCTACCCTCATTTCGTTTTTGTTAATGAGATTCTGATCGTGACCTAGATTTGTTGTGTGTAGTTTTCCCACGGTAGGGGCCCATACCGAGGTTTATTGCATGTTTGTAATATATTCCATTTTGAACTTTTAATCCGTGAGCATTGGCCAGCTCGAGGATTGGATGTTTGAGAAGGACGAGTAGTCTTGTTTGATTAACAAAAACTAACAAATTAACGGTACTTGGTTACGGTTACATACAGTGGGTTTTTTGAATAATTTTTGCCTTTGTCCTCAGAAAACGGTAATGATGGTGAAGGCACTGAATGTTTAGATCCAAGACCAGGGGCTTACGCGCACTCTTTGTGTGCTGTTGCGCGCCCGCCTGGTGCGCTGCTGCACGCACTCTTCGTGTGCTGCTGCGCGCACTCTTGGTGCGCTGCTGCGCGCGCTCCTCGTATGCTGCTGCGCGCGCTCCTCGTATACTGTTGCGCGCACTCCTGGTGCGCTGCTGCGCGCATTACTGGTGCGCCACTGCGCGCACTCCAGGTGCGCTGCTGCGCGCACTCCTGGTGCGCTGCTGCGCGCGCTCCTCGTATGCTGCTGCGCGCGCTCCTCGTATGCTGTTGCGCGAACTCCTGGTGCGCTGCTGCGCGCACTCCTGGTGCGCTGCTGCGCGCACTCCTGGTGCGCTGCTGCGCGCACTCCTGGTGCGCTGCTGCGCGCACTCCTGGTGCGCTGCTGCGCGCACTCCTGGTGCGCTGCTGCGCGCACTCCTGGTGCGCTGCTGCGCGCACTCCTGGTGCGCTGCTGCGCACACTCCTCGTGTGCTGCTGCACGCACTCCTGGTGTTATTAAAAGGGTTATATATCAGGTAGGTGCGGGAGGATTTTATAAATCTATCTCCCAAATCTACGGCGGTTCCTAACGTTGGTGTATGATGAATTCCAGGGTCATCGAAAGCCGCGTCTCCGCCCACACCCCGGGATTCGAGCCCGCAGACTTCGGGTACGAGACCAGACGCCGCAGGGTGTTCCATGTTTCCTGCTCGGTGCTGACGACATCAGCTCGTGAACTTCCCCCAGCGCGTCGGGTTGGAGATCCGAGCGGTTCAGTGAGCCTGCTACGGACAAAGACATATTTCCAAAGTAAGATCTGTCCATTTTTATTTTGAGTCCCGAGTTGACGCTATCCTCATTTCGTTTTTGTTAATGAGATTCTGATCGTGACCTTGATTTGTTGTGTGTAGTTTTCCCTCGGTAGGGGCCCATACCGAGGTTTATTGCATGTTTGTAACATATTCCATTTTGAACTTTTAATCCGTGAGCATTGGCCAGCTCGTGGATTGGATGTTTGAGAAGGACGAGTAGTCTTGTTTGATTAACAAAAACTAACAAATTAACGGTACTTGGTTTCGGTTACATACAGTGGGTTTTTTGAATAATTTTTGCCTTTATCCTCAGAAAACGGTAATGATGGTGAAGGCACTGAATGTTTAGATCCAAGACCAGGGGCTTACGCGCACTCTTCGTTTGCTGTTGCGCGCCCGCCTGGTGCGCTACTGCGCGCACTCCAGATGCGCTGCTGCGCGCACTCTTCGTGTGCTGCTGCGCGCACTCCTGGTGCGCTGCTGCGCGCGCTCCTCGTATGCTGCTGCGCGCGCTCCTCGTATGCTGCTGCGCGCGCTCCTCGTATGCTGTTGCGCGCACTCCTGGTGCGCTGCTGCGCGCACTCCTGGTGTGCTGCTGCGCGCACTCCTGGTGCGCTGCTGCGCGCACTCCTGGTGCGCTGCTGCGCACACTCCTCAGGTACTGCTGCACGCACTTCTCGTGCGCTATTGCGCGCACTCCTGGTGTTATTAAAAGGGTTATAATTCAGGTAGGTGCGGGAGGATTTTATAAATCTATCTCCCAAATCTACGGCGGTTCCTAACGTTGGTGTATGATGAATTCCAGGGTCATCGAAAGCCGCGTCTCCGCCTACACCCCGGGATTCGAGCCCGCAGACTTCGGGTACGAGACCAGACGCCGCAGGGTGTTCCATGTTTCCTGCTCGGTGCTGACGACATCAGCTCGTGAACTTCCCCCAGCGCGTCGGGTTGGAGATCCGAGCGGTTCAGTGAGCCTGCTACGGACAAAGACATATTTCCAAAGTAAGATCTGTCCATTTTTATTTCGAGTCCCGAGTTGACGCTACCCTCATTTCGTTTTTGTTAATGAGATTCTGATCGTGACCTAGATTTGTTGTGTGTAGTTTCCCCTCGGTAGGGGCCCATACCGAGGTTTATTGCATGTTTGTAACATATTCCATTTTGAACTTTTAATCCGTGAGCATTGGCCAGCTCGTGGATTGGATGTTTGAGAAGGACGAGTAGTCTTGTTTGATTAACAAAAACTAACAAATTAACGGTACTTGGTTACGGTTACATACAGTGGGTTTTTTGAATAATTTTTGCCTTTGTCCTCAGAAAACGGTAATGATGGTGAAGGCACTGAATGTTTAGATCCAAGACCAGGGGCTTACGCGCACTCTTTGTGTGCTGTTGCGCACCCGCCTGGTGCGCTGCTGCACGCACTCTTCGTGTGCTGCTGCGCGCACTCCTGGTGCGCTGCTGCGCGCGCTCCTCGTATTCTGCTGCGCGCGCTCCTCGTATGCTGTTGCGCGCACTCCTGGTGCGCTGCTGCGCCGCTGCGCGCACTCCTGGTGCGCCACTGCGCGCACTCCTGGTGCGCTGCAACGCGCACTCCTCGTGCACTGTTGCGCGCACTCCCCGTGCGCTGTTGCGCGCACTCCTGGTGCGCTGCTGCACGCACTCCTGGTGCGCTGCTGCGCGCACTCCTGGTGCGCTGCTGCGCGCACTCCTGGTGCGCTGCTGCGCGCACTCCTCGTGTGCTGCTGCACGCACTCCTCGTGCGCTATTGCGCGCACTCCTGGTGTTATTAAAAGGGTTATATATCAGGTAGGTGCGGGAGGATTTTAAAATCTATCTCCCAAATCTACGGCGGTTCCTAACGTTGGTGTATGATGAATTCCAGGGTCATCGAAAGCCGCGTCTCCGCCCACACCCCGGGATTCGAGCCCGCAGACTTCGGGTACGAGACCAGACGCCGCAGGGTGTTCCATGTTTCCTGCTCGGTGCTGACGACATCAGCTCGTGAACTTCCCCCAGCGCGTCGGGTTGGAGATCCGAGCGGTTCAGTGAGCCTGCTACGGACAAAGACATATTTCCAAAGTAAGATCTGTCCATTTTTATTTCGAGTCCCGAGTTGACGCTACCCTCATTTCGTTTTTGTTAATGAGATTCTGATCGTGACCTAGATTTGTTGTGTGTAGTTTTCCCTCGGTAGGGGCCCATACCGAGGTTTATTGCATGTTTGTAACATATTCCATTTTGAACTTTTAATCCGTGAGCATTGGCCAGCTCGTGGATTGGATGTTTGAGAAGGACGAGTAGTCTTGTTTGATTAACAAAAACTAACAAATTAACGATACTTGGTTACGGTTACATACAGTGGGTTTTTTGAATATTTTTTGCCTTTGTCCTCAGAAAACGGTAATGATGGTGAAGGCACTGAATGTTTAGATCCAAGACCAGGAGCTTACGCGCACTCTTCGTGTGCTGTTGCGCGCCCGCCTGGTGCGCTACTGCGCGCACTCCAGGTGCGCTGCTGCGCGCGCTCCTCGTGAGCTGTTGCGCACACTCCAGGTGCGCTGCTACGCTCGCTCCTCATGTGAAGAATACGTTTATTACAGTTAATATTGAATTTACTATCCGAGAATGTGCAAAGAAAGAGTCACATCTTGGTGGCCAAGGATTTCAGCATTGCAACTGTACTGGGGAATGCGTTTTTAATAGATGCAAATGTAAAAAGTCAAGCCTCATGTGTAACTCAAAATGTCATAAAAGCCTTACTTGTAAGAATAAATAATAATCATTTTATTGTATTTTCATGCCAGTTGTTTTTAAATATATTAATATTGTAGTTGTTAAGGAGTGATACCAAATACATCTCGTATTGATTTGTAAACCATTTTAATTTTACTAAGCAATGTTAAATTACTCGTATTGATCTCTGTGTTTTATTAGGTTTGTCTTATGGCTATTGAACAATACAATAACTATTTAAAATGAGACTAAATTGTTACTACATATTTATGCTTCAGGAAAATTTAAATAAAAAAATATAATTTTCATCTTTAACTTACTTTTTTATTACATTATCCAAGTTTTCCAAGTTATTTTATAAAATAGCTAGTTAATGTGATTAATTCTGTCTCAATTATCACTTTGTCTAAATTGATATGATATTATTTATAATAGCTGGATAGTATATATAATATCTGGATTTATTACTTTCGCTGTAACATGTACATAAATACTAAGGGGCTGACCCCCTAACGAATAGGTAGGAAATAGGAAATCCCTTTTGTTTGTGACCACGTGACAGTTATATGGTAGGTACTGCTTAGGGGGATAACTAGACCTTGAATTCACCATTACTATTCGTTAGGCGGTCCCGTTAGTAACTACTGGACCGGCGCGCCGATTCAGGAATGACAACGGAGAGACTTAGAGGTACATACCATTTATAGTATGTGTACAATTTTGACAATATTACATAAAAACACAAACAAATAGAATTGATAGTGTCGGTTATCGAAATGGCAATTATCTAAAAAATATTTTCACGAGCTTTGTGCCTTCCTCCTTTATCCGGGCTTAGGACCGGCATCATTAATGCTAAGATTCACGAAAAGTTTTTATAATGAATAAAGGTAATAAAGGTTTAAAATATTAGTAAAAAAAACTTTCGTGTATTAACATAAATTGAGGCGGAGTTACACAAACATTCATCCTTTCAGCTATGTATACAACCACACATTCGTCTGTTAGAAAATCATCATGCCATGCCGTCACACTCATGAATCTAACTGAAAATTACATAATGCAATACACACTTAGAAAGGATGAGTAGCAGTAAAGCAATAACTCGAAAAGCAGACACGAGCAACCCAACTTAAATGTTTCGCCGTTTCTGACCGATACCCGAAGAAAATGCTGAACGAGTTGACCAATTAGTTTCTCACACTGTCATGCAATTTCAATCTTTTATTGGCCTCAGTATTGTATTTCACAAAAGTAGAAATGTTGTCTTTAATTGGCTGAGCTGACTGTTTGTGTTTGTTAATCAGAATTTTAGAGTCAACTATTTGAATACGGGGTACAAGATGGTCTACACTGTGTACACCTCTATTGATTGCATATTGATCAAAAGTGTTTTGATCAACAGGATGTTCAAAATGATCATCTGATAAATCTGTTACTACAAATGATTTTAATCTTGAATAGTAAGCAATATTTACATGGGCTGGGCAACCTATCTTTGCACTTCTTTGTAAAGGGCGAGCTCCAGTGGATACACTTTGGTGAGAACCGGCATGTGCACAAGAAAAACGGACAGACTGATAACCTAACTCAAGTGGTAAATTGGTTTTGTTAAGTCTGTTGTATGCAGATATGGTTGGAGAGGAACTAATGACAAATATTGTGCTATTATTAGATCTTAAATAATTTTCAAATGATTCAGCTAAGTCATTCCAGGAGCTAAACTTCATACCTTTCTCAAGCAGTGCTGTGCTGGGATCTATAAAAATACACACATGCTATAAACTTCACATGCATTTAAGTACCTATATTATTATTAAAAATTATTAGAACCCATAACACAAAAAGCTGGTTAATTTTACCACAGATTATGTTTAGTAGATTAGTGCATTATTAACAAGTCAAATACACTCTCACTTATGCACCAGCTCCATATTCCCAGACACTCCACACATAAGGAATTAATAAACTCATATAGATTTTATCAAAACGTTTACTTCACATGTATGCCATTTTCATATACATGGTACCAAATTTCATAAATAATTTATAAATGTAGAAGTTAGCTGTAGTTGGACAGATAAATAGATGGTCAGAGTGAAACTATAATGGTCAATTATTGTTAACATACCACACGCTGTTTCAGGAGTTACGCCAACCTGTAATAAAATAACATGTGAATAATTATTGGCATGAAAGCAGCTGAAACTATTAATAAATATCTTAACACAGTTACTCTGAACTGTTCTATTACTTCTGATTTCATTAAATATCTTATTTAAATTACTAGAGTGTACACACACCAACACATAAGCAAATCACCCTATGGGGAACCAGGTAGGTATGTTTATTAATTACACATACCTACCTACCTGGTTCCTCTCAACAATGTATGATAAATAGTGTAGTAACATATTATTTATTGAGATTTAATCACATAATGTAGATATCTAAAAATATAACTATTGGTTTATACAGGAATAAGGTTGTGTGGGGGTCACTTCAAGCAGATGTGGATTGAGCTTTCACTATCATTCCAGAATCCAGCCATCTCGAAAGATTTTAATATTTACCTATACTATCTAATTACTGAACATGAAATGCGAAAAATGCTTAGGTATTGTTTGGCAAGGTAAAATGTTTGTTAGATGGTATAGATATAACCTTTAGGTTTATGGGATCCTGAGGTACAAAATAGCGTGATGAATTATATGATTAGGTTAGAACTAATTTACCTTATGAAGTTATGAGCAGCAGAGGCCATAGTGTCGTATAGTTGATGAACCAGTGAAACAAGTAGAATTTTTTTGAAAAACTATTCTGAAATGGAGTAGCAATATAAAAAGATACTTATTTATTTTCAACCAAATTTGGAAACAAATTCTACGCCAGTTGGGGTTCAGTCTTTAAATTAGTGAATAATCCAACAATGAAATAAGAAATGCGTTGCCATAATTTCTTTTTTTAATGACACATGACACATACCTATTTTTTTAAACCATCTATTCACAATTTCATGTCTACAAAAAGAATGAACGTAGTACGGTTTTTTGAATGTTTATATGGTATACATATACGTATTACCATGAACAAAAATTCAAAAAATAATTATTGCTATATAAAAAAATTCATATATTTGGTGTTGTCAGGTATAAAAATAATATTTTTTAAATATGGTATCCCCACTTCCGGGTTGTACGAATAGCCCTTGCCTATTTTTTTACTATTCATGATCATCAAAGACCAAGCATTAAACATGCGCGGAACGGAAAGTATTAAATCAAAATATAGTACTACTCTAATTTATTGGTCTGTGTATATCGTAGGTAGGGCAAAGCAGTTAGTACTACATGATTAATAGTGATAATAGCGTTTTGCTTCCAGTTTTATAGTGCGAACTGCGAAATTGTGGAACTCCCTGTTCCCCGCGGAATATAACCCTGCGATCTTCAAAGCGAGAGTGAATCGGTTCTTACTGGGTAAGCCTAAGCACGTTCCATCCTAGACCGTAATGTAATGATTGCTTACCATCAGGCGAATTACGGCCAAGTGCAAACCCATTAAATGTGAAAAAAAAATTTTTTGATTATATTTGCTCACGAACGCTGAATTTCTCGATCGATCGATGAAATCACAATAAAAAATATTAGCCATAAAGAATATTAGGATCATTTTTACTGCTGATTACTTGCATGCTTGCTGCGCTCGTGGCGCGGCGAGGAGACGTCGCGTCGTAGATATCCTTGAAAATTCTTGCTAAAAATGCCTGGAAGAGATTGCTTTATGTTATAAGGCCCAACTTACCTAGTTTATGTTTATTTGTTTGTGAATAATGTTATTTGTAAGTCTGGTGTACAACGATATTTTGTATTGTATTGAATGTGAAATATTAACAGAATATACTTAGGTAGTACTTCAGTATATTCAGGTATAACAAAACCATATATGCAATATTGACCCCACAATAAAATGTAAGTAGTACCTACTACATCAGGCAGGCTGTAGTCAAACGTAAACCTATCCCACGTAAAAAAACTAATACCTACCAGTCTACTTACAAACAGACAGCAAAATCAATGTGCGTTTGTATCGCACAATGTAGCAATGCTTGTTTATTCAGGCGTCGTTCAGATGCAGGGGCTGTCGGCATGTTTGTCGCCGATACTAACCCGATTAGGGCCAATCAGAGCGCCGCCGCCCGCCCCGGCTAATTGGCCGCCCTAGCGAGGGCGGGCTTTTTTAACAGCTTGCACAAACAGACAAATATGCCGCCTTCTCGTGTTAGTGCATCGCATGTTCATGTGAGGATTAGGTACAGGATTGTTTACGATATGCAGTAGGTTTATAAGTGTTGCTGCTTCTTATTGATAGTACGAGTGCGCCAAAAGGTGAAAATAGGTGCTTGTTATTAGTACTTGTTCAGTTTTCCTGACGCTAACTTTATTCACAAAGTCTAGTCTATGTTTAATCGAAACTCGACAACATATGTACGCAAGTTTGTAACAAGTTATAAAAAAAATTAAAATGTTCCTAACATATTTCGGCTAACCTGCAATTATCTTAGTCTTTTTTTCAAGGAATGAATGTACATATGTGTCCAAGAGAACTCCTTTAATTAATGAATTCTGTGAGGGAGTGGCGATCAGCCCTAATAAAGAATGAGACAAGCACCATTCTGACTAGTGTCGGTCGAAAACCCAGCAAAAGTTACGAGGTTCTTGATAAATAGATAGCTCTCACTATTTTCAATGTTATAATTTAAAATAGTAGGTACATACTACTACTCTGAAACCTATGGATATAAAAGTAAATAGTATTAAGTGTATTTCTTCGAGTTCCTATCGAGGATGCAACACAAGGGCTCCGTATCAATCATTCACAGGCACAATCAAATGTAGAAACAATACGAATGTTCGCGCGAACCGACCCTTCTTGATTTATAGCTAGCAAGTTCGAGCAATTTGTAGGAATTCGGAAACTCACATACTTAGGTATACAAATGCTTGTAGGTCCATATTATAGGCGGAAAGCGACTGTTGTGTTATATGAACGCAGGAGTCCCAGAGTTACTTAGTTGAACATATGAAAACGTACAAAATTCTTCGTCAACCAAATTCTATCAAAATATGTTTGCATAAAACAAAACATGTTAGCTCATCATCTAATTTATTTTAGATACTTGTTACACAACTATGAACAGTAAAATTAAGGCTAATTAAGAGCTATAACCACGTAACTAATACTTAGAATACTACATAGTTATAAATATTTACAATATTTTATAAAACTCACTGAAAAACACGCGTTTTATTCAATGCTTTTAGATGAACAAGATAAGACAGCGTACAATAATAATATATAATGAGATCGTTATATTTCTTCTAACACTTATCACAGCTTAATAATTTACAGTAACTTTACAGTTCATTTTACTCTTTGGTCGTTTTTTATTTTGTTCGTTTACTTTTAAGCAGATAAATACATTTGGCACACGAAACTAAATACAAAATTATTCGAGGATTAACATTGATCTTTTTATTTAGAGTACTTACAGTTGTTAACATGAATTGGCATGCTTGAGTAAAACTTAAGAATCTAATATCAAAGACACGCTTTTAATTTTCAGTTGAAGTAGGTACAAACAATATGAATAAACACCAGTCGTAAAATTTTATACCTAATACATATTTTAGGTTAGTTTGTTTTCGTCTTCACATCCAAATTATTTGGACACATCAGGAATTGACTCGCGTATGTACGAGCGTAGAGTTGATAAGTTTAGCTTGAGAACAGTATAGAGGCGTCAATACTCTTACTTACTCGATACTTTAGTCAGTGGGTGCACTTCCGCACCAACAATACTTGACAATCTGTGACACCTCTTTCTAAGCTGGCAAATTGCTGCAACACCTCTGGAGTTGCAAGTGTCCATAGGCGACGGTGACTGCTTACCATCAGGCAGAACGTATGCCTTTTTGCCACTGTTTCATAAAAAAAAAATACTTTATAGCCACTGGATAATCTTTCAGACCAATAAACCGTATTCAGTTTTACCGCTATACTCCCCTCCTTATCGCTATGTGTCTGGCGTGGCAGCAGGAGCCCCGGCGTGCGGGGGGCTGCCGCGGGCTGCTGCGATGGCCGCCGCGTGTCTCCGGGCCTTGAGGCGCAGGTCCGCGATGGAGGAGGACCGGCAGCGCGCCGCCAGGGCCGCTAGTCCGGCGTAGGGAGGGCACAGCGCCGCCGCCGCTGCAGCCGCCGCGCTCGCGTACTGAACACAGAACATTTTATACTTACTGTTGCAGGTAAATAAGTAAAACTTTTTTATAAGTGGTAAAATTTTCTAGATTTTCCA